>VZSF01000873.1:1367367-1435980 GCA_013398295.1 Chionis minor
CCCCCCCGCGGCTCCGGGGGCCCCCCCGCCATGAGCCGCCCAGCCCCGCCGGCCCAGAGCCTGGGGGCGAGGGGGAAGACTGTGCATTAGACCGCGGGGCCGCATTTCCAGCCCGTCCCGGCACCGAGCCCAGGGAAAGGCCCCGGGGGAGGGGGGAGGGGGGGAGCGGCTCCGCAGTCTCCTCCTCTTCCTCCCACCCGCCGNGGGGGGCGGGAAGGGGCTCAGCTCCCGCCCTCCCCCTCAGCCCGCGGGCGGTGCCAGGCGCGGCGCTCGCCGGCGGTTCGCCCTCGCGCCTAGCGGAAGGCCCGCCCGCTCCCTTCCGGCGGGGGCCTCGCGCGAGGGCGAGGCGGGCCGCGCGGGCCGCAGGAGTCGTCTCACGGAGCGAAGGGCGGGGTGGGGCTGCTGAGGCGAGCGGCATTCCTTGCTCTGCGGTCCCGGACCGCGAGTAACGCTGGGTAGAACCGCGTTTAAAGCCCAGGTCCTTTCAAAGATAGATTTTTTTTTTTTTGTGACGTGTTTGGATCGCTGAAGTTGCAGCTAGGGGCTCTTTAAAAACTGCAGTGAGCTCCTTGGCAGGTTGGAACCCTCGTCTTAGTGGTTTTGGCCTCAGCCAGGGTAGCGTAGGAGTGAACTCGGTGAACAGGGCTTTGTGACAAAAGTAGGGAAAGCAAAAGTGCTGTGTCACCCTGGGATTGTGGAGTTCTTGGAGTAAGGGCTAGATGATTAATCCATGCAAAGTCCTTGCAGAGCAGGTAGTTGAACTGTGAGTGGTCTGTGTGGCCCACCGCTATTTCCTTTGGAAGCTATCAGGTTTGTATAGATATTAGTGGTTCTTAAAAAGAATGACAAAAAAAAATAAGGGGGGGTGCTGTTAGTTATTACAAACAATAAATAATGTGGTAAAAAATTTTAATTGGGCTTCTCAGTATTGTCTGCTCAAATAATAACTGCTATGAGTCATTGAAGTAATCTTGAGACAGTTTAGTGGAATCAGACCTTTTCAGTTCCCCCAGCCTGTGTGTTTTCAGTTAATATTTGAGAAACGTGGACCCAGGATTTAGGTGCCTCTGGGAAATCTTAAGGTTCCATTTCATTGAGACTTCAATTTTTAAACAAAGCAGCTGAGAGTTCGAAGTTAAAACATCTTATTCGTTAACTAATTCAATTTTGGTTAAAATTCCCAAAAAAATCAGGTGGAGAGCCGTGAAATAATTTGTTACAAGGAGCTGGTATGCCGAGGGCTGTGTCATTCGATCCTGCAGAATTATACTCAGTGGTTTGAGGTACATTCAATCAACTGGAAAATTTACACCATAATGCTATTTATTCTCTGCTTGTGTACTTTTAGAAGAATGTGGAACCTGTAGATTGTTTCTGATATGGCTTATTGAAAACCAGTACTGCTCTGTGGCCTTAATACAAGTTAAGAGCTAAATGCCTGCTAAAAGAAAAATTATTTGATTGATCATTCCAAGCTTCAAAATTAATGTAGCTCACCTTGGCTTGAGGTCAGAAGGACTTGTTTACATGACAGACTGTATATGAAATTCTGTAAAAGAGCATATGATGTTTAGACAGTATTTTTCTCTTGCTTGGCCTAACAACAATACCTAAAAGTAGAGACTTTCCACTTCCCTGGATAGTTAGCGCTCCAGACTAGGAGGGGAAGGACTTGAATCAACAAGTTTTTTCTGATGTATTCACAGACATGCATTACAAATGCTCACAAAAGCTGTGCAGTCTGGCCTTAGGTAATATATATGTTATGGGAATTAAAGTTTCAGAAAACCAGGCAGGGGTTTTAACCTTTAGTTTTCACCTTTGAGAAGACATATAAATTTTTTCTGTGTTACGTATTTTCAATTTTCTTGTGAATGTTTTTGTCAGCAGTGGCTCTAATAATTCACAGTGAGCAAACACTTTTAGACTGCATTGCTTCTTTTGCAGTCGAAGGGAAATTATTCAAAGACTGCTGTCTTGTACAATTTCATTGCCACGTCTGTGTAGAATTTGGGAAAAGAAATGCATTGAGATAGTGTTAACAGTCACAGTAATCCTAGAAATACAGGAGTGGAAGAGACTTCTAAAAGCACATGCTATGCCCAAGGGTGGTCGTGAATTACAAATACACTATGTAGAGTTTTGTTTAACTGGTTCTTAGGAACTTCAAAGGAACACAATTCTCCAAGCTCCATGAGTTGTCAGCTCACATGTTTAGCATGATCTTTTTTGTTTCTAGACTGGGTAAGCCTGGGTGCTTTTTTTTTTTTTTTTTTAACTTGTAGTCACTTTCTGAACTTCTTATTCTTTTTGGTCTGATCTGGACATTCCCCAGTTTGTCCAGAAAATGCAGAGCTATAGCATTTCCATCACTGAAGCTGGATTACATGGCTTCATTCTGAGCCCTACACAAGTTTTCCATAAATTTACTTACACTAATTTATTAATATTAATGTACAACAGCCATTAACACACAGTGTTTATGTGGCATGACAGCTGTTCATCTGCTTGAGTCAACAGAGATTATTACTTTTTCGGACAGCAAGGCAAGCTTCTGAGACCAGAACAGATCCTTCAGGTGTTAATTCAACATAGTACCACCTAAAATTCTGTCAGGGGCTTTAGATCAAGTTTTCTAGATATAAAAATTAATGCTAAATAACTTTTTAATATTAATGACATGCTGTGCTCATTTAGTAATTAGTTTAGTCATTTAGTTCATAGCTGCTTATCTGATATTAATCAGTACCTGAATTTGAGCCAGGACTTTCTAGTCTATTCTTCTGCTTCTCTGATACTAGCACAGGTAAAATCTTGTGCAAGTATTCTGTAAGTGGCTATACTTGTCTCTACAAGAAAAGTATAAGCTTTCTGTGCTTTGCACGTCTGTAAAGAACAATGATATAAGTTGGTAACAATAAATATTTAAAGCAAAAAGGACAGCAATATATTTGACTGGATAACCCTAGTGGCAGCTGGTTTGGTTACTTTTCTAAGTGCCCTTAGAGACATAAGTTAGACTATGCTTCTGTAACAGCTTAAGCAGAGCAAAGTCACCCCTAGTCCTGCCTTTGCATGATTCTGCCTTTTCCTAGCCTGTAGTGACCCCAATTTAGATTGACTTTGCGTTAGGACTGCTCTGAGGGAGTGATACTGCAAAGAGACTGGACTCATCCCCCTTAAGCTCTGCGGGCAAAGATGAGTTTAAATACTTCCCTATTCTGCTCATCTGATGTGAAATTTAGTTTGTTTAGGCGTCTATCTGGTCTATGTTCTGATCTCTGCTTTTAAGTGCAGTTAGCTTGGTATGTCCAATATGACATTTCCAAACTGATTAGAAACAGTAAACAAAAGTTTCAGCCCTTCAAAATTTCTCAGGTTTGTGGAAGTAGTTTTGTCCTCTTTTCCTCAGAGTCTTGCTGGTAGAAACTGTTTTGACATTTATATAATTTTTGAATGCTTGAAGCGGAAGTGCTATATCAGGCCTCCTTTAACTTAGAAGATACACCAAAGTCCAGCGTAACTGAATTCTGCTCTCATTAAACATTTTTCCTCTCATTCTTGGTCCAGTTTTCAATTTCTTTCAAGATAATGCAAGTGCTGCAAAATAACACACAACATCCATTCGGTTAAAACAGGGAGTAAAGCTCATATTTTCCTCGTCAGAACAAAGTATCGACTCCTCTGCGTCTTTTTCAGAAACAAGTCATAAATTTGAATCCAAGTTCCACTTCCCACAACAAAAACTTGTAGCGATGTTTTGCATGCGATTGTAAATGGTTTAAGGTGTCGGGCGAGGGCACTGCTGGAGACCAACACTCCTACAACAAAGCTCAGGCAGAGACTGAAGGCCCTGGTCTAAGCTTAGGAGGCGTTCCTGGGCCCATAGTTAGGCAGTGTCTATGGAAGCCACAGGTGAGGTTAGTCAGGGCCATTAAGTGCCCTCAGGACTCTAACACAAGGCAAGGGAAGTTTATTGGAGTGCTCATCAACAGGGCTCCCTGGAAACAACTTGTGTCAAATTATAGAGTACGTGCTTTGACCTTCTCATGTCATAATCACACATGCAGCGGGAGAAGTGAGCAGAATTAAAAAGATGGGAGGGATGGCTTACGGTTAAACCATAAGCACGGTTTAACAATCTGTCTTTGTTTTTAGGTTTTGGGTGCAAATTTCATTATCTTTTTATTTTTAAAGGTCTGTAGAATATGATTAAAAGTTGACTAGTGGACAGTATAGCTCTTGGCCTCATACATAGTTTATTTTTCTAGCTAGTTCTATACTGATGTAAAGCTTAAACGTTGTTAGAAATATCTGAGATAAGCTTTAATTCTAAAACTTTACTACTACCGTTTTAGTTGATGGAGCGTAAAATAAAAGTATGTATTAAGGTCTGATTCAGCATTTCTTGCAGGAATTCCACTGCATGCTGAAAAGAAAGGTTGGTGTCTATAAAACAGTTTCATGTCCCCAGAGCTTCAGCAGGGTCACGTGACATAAGTGGAAACTAAATTTGAGCATTACATCATAAGAACTGTCTGTCATAGTCTCAATTACCCTCAGGTTTCTGCCATTTCCAGCAGCTTTTAAAAGCTCCCTTTTCCAAATTAATCCTTTTAGCTTCCTAATAAGAGTTAATTTCTGCTCTTACATGTACTAACTCTTGGGGCTTTAGTGATGTAATAAAGTCTCTGCAGCTGACGCAAAGCTTTTATGTTATATGAATATGCAATATCTTCCTCCATGGCTGTGTTCAGTCATGGAGATGGGAACAATAATTTTGCTGTCACCACTGAAGGCAGTAGAGCTTGAAAAATACTTGGAATGTAGGACATGGGCTCCTGCTATCTTTCCTTTCCCCACATCCTCTTTTCTGCCTTCACTTTATTCCTAGTCTTTTATCTCTCTCTCTTTTTTTTTTTATTTTTTTTTTTTTTTAAATAGCCAGCCAAAACCATCCCCTCCTAAGTGATGCAGCTGTCAGTGAGACAACCAAAGACAAAATGTTAAACCTGCTGCTTCTTGAAGCCTGTCAGGTGTGGTGCTGTGTAATAAGATCATGTGCTCTGTCTGTTTCTCCACCAGTGAGCTTGCAAATGAAAGTTGTGACTGAAACTGAATTTTCTACTCTTTCTGAAGTTTTCTGTCTTTTTTGTGTGTGTTTGCTGAGAAAGTATCATTGGAATAGATCAGCAATGGCTCCAGACTATTTCATTTAATTTTGTCTCTTTGCAAATTAGTTGAATTGACCCTATCTCTGACATTATCTAAAAGACCACAAAGTATGATTTTCTTCAGTCAAAATAACAAATAGTAGGAAAGATATTTCAAAAATAAGGACTTTATTTAAAATGTTATAATTTGGATTCTCTTGGTGTCTGGAAACTTCTGTACATTTTAATTATTTGAAGTTAATACAACAGCTTCCCAAAAGAAAACAAGGTTCATGACTACTGAAGGTAGTTCAGGTAAAGTGCTGATTTTGAGAGACAAAATACGTGGTGAATTAGCCAGTTCCACTAGAGGGCACAGCTGTGTATAGAAAAACAAACTAGAGACGCTAGTATTCATATCTGTAGAAGCACATCTATCTTAAATGAGCAAAATATCACTGATAATGTATTAAGTACAATTCATGGCTTATTTTATCTCAGGAGGACACCTTAAAAACCACTGCTAGTTTGAATGCATCAGACTAAATATGTAGTGGCCACCTGGAATTTGACACAGTCACAGTGTTGCTTTTGTAAGTTACTTTTGCCTGGTTCAGCAGGATGGGGAAATCTCTGTTACACTGTTTCACCTGTATTTTTGTGGACAATGCAGATTATCTTTGGAAAAAAAAGCAGAGACAAGGGCCTTGTGTCTGTGCCTTGTAGCAAAATACTAGGTTACGCTGTTTCTGATGATTCTTGCATTGTCACTGCTGTTGAAATGATCTGAGGGGATGCGCTTCATAACAACTGATTTGAAAAGAAACCATGCTGCTGTGTCTTTGGGAGGAGGATCCCATGGTCTTACAGACAACAGCTGCCTATATCAGGCAGTTTTAGCGTGTTAATTAGAAGACATATTTATGTACACTGCATAGCTTGTATAACTAATCTTGACCCTGTTGTCAAGGAAATTAAAAAGATGTATTAAGTATAAATGAGTGTTGTACAGTAATATTTGGAGCAGTATTAAGTAGTTATGTTGTGTCTGCATCTGCTTTTTTTTTTGTTGCTCTTGTGTGTAATTTTACTACAAGTAGGCATTGTATTGTATGATGAGATGTTCCCCTAGGCTATAAAGCACAATTGGTTTGTTTGAGGAAAAGTCATGTGTATTCCTTGTCATTGCAGTGCCAGAAAATGCTGGTGTAACTGTAGCTACACTGACAGGAGTGGATGTGGGGGGCTGGGGGAGAGAACTTTAGCAAAGCCTTTGTCTTTTGGAGGGGTTCGAGGAAGGACTCCCCTTCTATTGCTGTATGCTTTGTCAGCACTAGGAGGCTTTACTGGTGTCTCTATGCTGGTGTAGGTGAAGCAACAGAAATGCTGTTTGCAGAGAAGGGACTGCAAAAATCCTAGAAAACTGCTGCAAGTGGTTGAGATGTGTCACAAAGCACAAGGGGGTTTTAGTTGAATAAAATACACCTTTCCCCAGTGCTTACTGCTCTATTTCAGTTCTTCTGTATTACTTTCTATTTTCTATTAACCTGACCAATTTCTACTCCCCTGGATGTCAGAAGCACGGTTTGACGGAAGTGGAATGAGGCCCAGAGTGAGATTCTTGAAGGACAAGCATACTATGTGTCAGTTTTATTGATCAGAAGCAATTAACTCAGCCAAACCCAATTAGGACACAGTTTTAGTTTTATACACACAGACATTAATCACTCATTAGCCAAGTGAACTCTGAGGGGAATTACAACAGAATAAAATGGCTGTCCCTTTGCTGTTAATGGAGGAGTTTTCTATATTTGTATTTGGTACTAAATGGCTAATTTCACTGACTTCCTCTTACATTAAATCAAGTTTTGGGTTTTGGAAATTATTTTCCATTAGCAAGATCTTAATTATCTGTTATTCTGGCCTTTCTGGTTACAAATATCCCATGAGGGAATTTAATTGCTTTTTTTTTTTTTTTTTAAACTGTTAACTCCTCCCCTTGTTTGATGCTCTTGCTTAAGGCAATTTTTGTTGAAGCCTTCTGGCTGACTGCCTAACATTTGGCTAATAACTGTGCAATTGTCAACTTCATACTGTTTCAACATTTGAAATGGAATTCTCTTTCCTTAGTTTATATGGGTCTGCTATTTACTAGTCCATTCTGCATAGAATCTAATCCACTTATATTTTAAGTAGCTTGGAGGCAGAGCTTTTTCTTATCATCACGTTATGTTTTATTTATTGAGCGTAATTCATTTTGAATGAAATGGAGTAGTCATAATGGTTCTTGTACTGTTGCAGAACTTTCTTATCACAGTGCATTTTGTCAGTTTGATTTATTTTATCTGTCTATTTGCAGTAGTTGTGACAACCCAGAGTTGCTTTACTAGCTACGGCAGAAGTACCTCATCCTCCTGGAAAGTACTCCATGTTTCAAATTACATAGCTTCAGGGTGGACCTGAGAATTACATTGGTGAGTTTTGATTTAAGTGTTTGTTTTCTCCCAATTTTCTTTTTTTTTTTTCCCCAAGTATACTTTTCACTTGCAAATTATCTGTCATTGCTGGATATCAAGGTGCCTTGCATAGACAAATATTATTCATATGAAAAACACTGAGACAGAGAGGCCAAATCCTTGTATTTAGGTGTGTGTAGTTACGGAACTGGCTTTTGAGGTCATTAAAAGTGGGATGTTCCCATTCTGCCACGCCTGAAAATAAGACCACTTCATTGCCAAATTCCAGGCACTGTGTTTGGTCATTCTGGCCTGTATATCGCAGTATGCAAAGTGGAAAAAATGGATTGGACCTGTTTGTTGGTGGTATACTGCTGTGAGGTACAGTATTGGCTTCTGCAGGAAGTCTTAATGGTGTGAACTTTCCAGGAATGAGAGAGGGTGAAGTTAATGTTCAAATCAAACCTCTGACATGGAATGCATGGGAGGCTTAAAGAGCCTTCAGCAAAATGTCTGTATTAAACTGAGACAGAGAAAATACTTTGCCTTTAGAGATGCATCTGAAACCTTGCCTTTTCCCAGTAGGAGAGTTAAACAACATTTGTGGCAGAGTAAGGCTTGAAAATATTTTTGTTCTCAGAAGAGTTGTAAATGTTATTCATAACCAGAAAACTTTCCCAGTATGTATACTTTTCTAAGATAGTCCCAGGCTTTCAATTGCTTTAAGAATAGCATACATCCTTTCTACTGGGAAAGGACAATAAAAATAAACCAAGACAAAGTGTTTCCAACATTCCCTTACAACAAGGAATTTTACTTCTTTCAGAAGTTAAGTTCTTTCAGCTCAGTGTAACGAACATTGCTTCAGCATTCAACTTTTAATCCCCCAATCTTGCATGTAGGTTACATGTATGTTATCCATGTCTAGTAGCCAAATATCCACTTGTTCTTATAGAGCAGTTCCGCGTCATTTTTGCAGCATGCCTCCAAAAATTGTGTGGTAAACTGAGAGTTTCAGCATGGTTTTATTGTTTAGATTCATTTTGGACTCCAGTAGCGTGATAGGGAAATACAGGAACTATGAACTGCTCTCAGGTCTTCAAACTAGAAACTGGTTTCAGTCCAACGATAGGTATGCAAGGTCTGGCTTTAAAAGTCTAGCTTAGAGCCCCTTGCTTCTCTTTCTCTGAATAGCATTATAGAATATCAAGTATTTATTTTTTTGCTTAGGTATATCCTGTAACCAGCAGCTTCGACTAGGAAATTATTTTTACTGAGTAAGCTGTTTGTACTAGCAGTGTCTATACATGGCAGTGATATTAAAGATGTTGCTCACATCTGCCTTGATGTTCAAAGTCTCCCTTTGTATTTAAACAATATGTCAAATAGGAAGAAAATATATTTTATTAATATAATTTCATATGGTGGGTCCTGGTGAACATCAAATTGACCATGCGGCAGCAGTGTGCCCATGTGGCAAAGGAGGCTAATGGTGTCCTGGGCTACACTATAAGGTGTGTTTCCAGCTGGTCGAAGGAGGTGATCCTTCCCCTCTGCTCAGCCATGGTAAGGCCACACCTGGAGTACTGTATCTGCGCTCCCCAGTTTGAGGGAGAGATGGACATACAGGAGAGAGTGCAGTGAAGGGCTGCAAAGATGATGATAGGACTGGAGCATCTCTTCTATGAAGAAAGGCTGAGAGAGCTGGGACTGTTTCCCTAGAGAAGAGAAGGGTCATGAGGGATCTTATCAATGCATATAAATATCTGAGGGGAGGGTGTAAAAAGGATGGAGGCAGGCTCTTTTCAGTGGTGCCCAGTGACAGGACCAGAGGCAATGAGCACAAACTGGAGTGCTTTTTCACTGTGAGGGTGACCAAGCACTGGCGCGGGTTGCCCAGAGAGATGGTGGAATCTCTGTCCTTGTCAATATTCAAAAGCTGCATGGACAAGGTCCTGTGCAACCTGCTTGAGCGGGGAGGTTGGACCAGATGACCTCCAGACATCCTTGCCAACCTCAGCCATTCTGTATTTCAGTGGTGTCTGTGTCATCTCAGTTGCTTGGAATACCATATTAAGTTTGCAGCTTATGACCATTTATGACTTGATTTGTACTTCCTTTTTATTCATATGTAGAACTTTTGGAACTAGCTTGTTCAGTGAAGTCACAAATCTTTGAAAGCAGAGGTTGCCCCAGATTTTACGTGGAAGAATGAGTTACAATGGTGATTCTTTGATTCTTACTGTAATAGCGTTCTTACTGCAATACCTTTGCTCTACTGCTTTAATCAGGCAATGCTATGTTTTTTTGTTTCCACTAAATCATCGTTTTCTAGGAGTAATTCAGTAATTTCAAATTGGCTCATTTGATACTGAGGGTTCTGAAAATGCTTTCTGAATATCAGTAAAAGACGACTCAAATACACACAAACAGATGAGATTTTAAATATTCAGCAATTACTGATGGAATTGTACAACTTGAAATCAGGTCGTGTCAAGGTTCTCAGCCTTAAATATTCTCAGCCTTAAAGATTTATTTCAGCATGAGATTCTATGCTTTTTTTCCTATGTAGAGACTAAATATGACTAAGAAGTATTTTATGTATGTAGATATACATGTGTATGCACATATAAATTAATTTTATGACTGTAATACTTTCATTTTTGCAGTAGCAAAGGAAAATCTTAGCTATCTAATTTATACCAGAAACTTAATTCTGTTTTTCACAAAATTATTTGATTTTAAATAGACCATTCAGTGTCTTCGAATTTTCAGATAGGCTGAAGGACAGATATTGGGAGATGAAAAACAATCCAGCTTTATTTACTAAAATGTGGTGATTCTATGGAGTACATATGAATTGAGTTTACATACACATATTGATGATGCCATTAGTCCATTTTGTCATTACCAGAATAAGAATGCATCATCTACTTCCATTCATTCTCCTGTTTGAAAATTGTTTTCAACAGCTCTCATTTTACGTTTCCTTGGTACTATGAAGCAAAACAACTTCCTTTTCATTCCATTCACAAATGAAACATAGGCTCTTTTCTCTCCTGTGCAATGCATCTTATTATAAATAAAACATCACTTAAAGAAATGCAGACTAAAAGGCAGGGGTCACTTGTGTTAAAATACATATACATCTTCTGCAAAGAGATCTCCATATGTTCCTTTATCCAAGGCAAAATCTACAGTTTTAAGATACCAAAATAAGTTGTTCTGTGAACAGTGGAACTAATGAAGTTTTTTAAGTTATTTTTTTTCTCCCACATTCCTCAGTCCTTGCCATCTTCTGTGCTCAAGTACTTCTTCCAGCTCCTTCCCATGTCTTTTGGCAGTTTGGCTGAGAATGTGGCAACATATGCTGTTGCTGAAATAATCATGTGCTGATTGCCTGTTCATTATATCCATGGTGACTGGCCAACTGGCTGAACTGCAGCAGGCTTTTCCTAGTGGTAGTGCTAACTTTGATCCATCTCTAGCAATCACTTTTCACAAAATGTACAGGAATTTACTGTCTTTGAGAACTATGTATCTCTCTGAAGTCTGAAATGCTCAATGGACCATCACAGGTTTTGGAAGGAGAGACCTCATAGTACAGTTGCCTAAGTCTCCCTCCCTTGGAAGACTGGGTTCAAAGTTACTGTCATATTGTACTCACATCTCAGAAAAAAGAGAATCTGAAAGTCCATCAAAGTTAACTAAATTATCAAAACTATTAGTTCTAACTAAAATTACTCAGGGCAACAGAATGACTTCTAATTTTAGTGTCATTAGAGGGAGAATCATATGCAAAGTTTTGATGCCTATTGAAGTTAATGAGGTTACATAAGTGTAACTTAATGGAATATGGTTTTAAAATGCTATTATACTATCTTTTCCAGAGCAAGTGAAACATGAATCCTGATGCAGCAAAGCAAAATACTCAAATTATAAAATAACAGCTGCATCTCTCCAAGGATTTTTGAAGTTTTGTGAGGTTAAAAACGTAGGTGGTGTGTGGTCAGATCCACTGATACATGGGCACAAGGCAGGTTCTCCCATTTTTCTTAACAAAACGCTTCTCATTAAGGAACACATTTAGACCTGAAATGTCAAAGCAGTACATGTTTTTGTCTAAGGCCAGCTTGCATCCAGAGTGTCTTTGTGTACATGAAGCGTTTTTATTATTTTTAAAGTAAGGCATCTGTGTTAAGTGATTTCAAAGTGCTACATTCCGGACATTGCAGAAGGAATTCTTGCTGCCTCAGTGACCTGGAAGTCTGAAGCTTGCAGGATTCAGACACGGACATCCTCATCTTCCCTAGAGCAGGGGAGCCATCTAGCAGAAATTCATGAGCCTGCAGAGTCTGACAGGTGAACAAGGTTCCTGCTGAGCAACTTCAGTGAATAGATGCATTCTTCCAATTATATTCTGTCAAATTGACATCTATGATTTGAAACCTGTTTTTCAAGAAATTTTCCCGACAACTCTTGTAAACAAGAAAAAGACCAGAGTTGAATATTAATATTCCTTAATTTGCTTATTTCTTGTGGTGCCTTTTTTTAAGAAATGAATGTTTCATTTTCTTCATTTCATACAGCATAGAGCTTGGTTGAGTTCATTCCATTTATCAGCTGTACAAGCTACTTGACTGTCATGGTTTAACCCCAGCTGGCAACTAGGACCACACAGCTGCTCACTCACCCCCTTTCCCCCTAGAAGGGTGTCGAGAAGAGGGAGAAAAGGAGGGGAAAGAGAAAAGGAAAAAAACCCAAACCTCCTGGGTTGAGATAAAGATAGTTTAGTATAACAATAAAGGAAAAGGAAAATAACAACAACAATAATAATGACACAAGTCATTCTCAGCACCCAGTGAATTGGTACCCTCTGGAGCAGTGATCCTGCATCCCACCCCCCACCCCCTTTTGTTTGCTGAGCATGATGTCTATGGTATGGAATATTCTTTTGGCCATTCTGTTCTGTCTAGATTCCTCCTCAGATTCTATGGGAAGCTGAAAAGAGTCCTTGAAAAACATAAACATCACCTAGCAACAATTAAAACAATATGCATTGTTGACATACATTTCAGGGCAGTCACTAGTAAGAAAATTAACTCTTTCCCAGCTGAAACCAGGACATTGATGTAAGAAGCAGTATTCATAAACACTTGAAAAAAATTACTGTCTATAAGCTGTGGCAATTATCTGTGGTATACTGAAGCAGGACTAGTTGTTGATAACAGGAAAATTATGCTTTGTCTTACCTGAAGCAATTTGTCTTTCATCAAAGCGATCTTGAGTTTAAGATACAATAACTATTATGAAAGCTTTTCAGAGACACATGCAGAAATGATTGGAGCTGAAGTAATAGATGTCTGCTGATTTCTGGGATTAAAGAGGTTTAATTGTGTGTTTCTGTGTTGGGTTAACTGTGGCTAAGGACCCAGCAACCCACTTCTTCCCCCCTCCTCAGTAGGACAGGAGGAGAAAATAGGAAGAATAGGCACGAGAAAGCTCATGGGTCAAAATAAAGACAGGGAGATTGCTTACCAGTTACTGTTGTGGGCAAAACAGACTCAACTTGGTGAAAATTAATTTAATTTATTGCAAATTAAAATAGATTTCACTAGTGAGAAACAAAGACAAATGTAACACTTTTCCTCCCCCTTTTCCCATGCTCAGCTGCACTCCTTCACACCCACTTCTTCTGCCCTGTCCTGGAGGGGTGTAGATGAGGATGGGGTGTTGTGTTACAGTCTAGTTGAAGATGTCCCTGTTCATTGCAGCGGGATTGGACTAGGTGACCTTTTAAGGTTCCTTCCAACCCAAACTATTCTATGATTCTATGAGTCTATAACTATATATAAGGATAATAACTGTATATCAGAATAATCTCAATGTTATACATGGCGTGGGCAGAACTCTTTGTAACCATAAAGGTAGTCACTCAGAACTGACATTAGGAGACTTCCCAGTTCCTGTTCTCCCTTTCTCAGTGGATGAAGACTTTGTGTGATACTCCTTTTCAAAAGTGGGACCCAACCACAAGCTGTGGTCAGTTCCCAACTCTGCCAGTTCATTTCCTTAGCAGGTTTAAAACCAACGGTTTTGTCACTATGTAAATGATTCTTTCCATCCCACAGACTCAACTGTAGAATTCTTTCAGGAGTTCAGTAGGTAGAAAGACACAGTCATATCTCTCACTGTCTTCAAGGAGAACTATGATAGCAAAAAAAGAGCTTCTCATAGGCTTGATAAACCATATTCTGTCCCCCCACCCCACCTTACTGTTGGACACTAATCACATCCTGGTTTTGTACATGCACTGGGCGCTTACATACTTCTAAACTTCCTAGCTCACTACAGGTTGAAGACAAATGCTGAGGCCTTCCTGGGCACAGATGTGCTGTTTGATGTGCCATTGCAGTGGTGCCACCTGACAGCCCACATGCTCTAGCCACCCGGCCATCAACCTGTCATAATTAACATCCTACTTGTCCTGCTTAATACAAACAGAATGGCTGAAAAGGAATTTGAGGCTAAGTAGGTGGTGATTAGCTAAATCTAAACTTTCTAACTAAACTACAGTTTCAGTAAAGAGTTTGGAAATCGTGAATACTATCCCTCTGTTTCTTTTAAGGCACTTTCAAAAAAATCCAAAATCAGAACTGCCAGTGAGGTACAAACTACAAACGCTACAGGGAAATAGTTTTGCGAGGTTATATGACACTTGGGCTATTGTGGTTACACAATAGCTTTAGCTTTCAATATAAATGACAGTTGTTTAAAGTAGATGAACTGCTAGATAATGAAAACTGAAAGCTGCAGTCTGCTGTTGCTAGCCATTTTCAGAATGGAAAATTTAATAGAAAAGGCTCCAATCTATCCAAAAGTTGTTGGATATTAGATTGTGTCTGACACTCAACCAGTATGAACTTTTACAGCTCTACTGAAGTCAGCATTGTATAGGAAAGATTAAGATCTGACTGATTATTTCTAGATAGCTGGAGTTTTTCTGCATTAAGAAATTCTCAAAAATGGTCTGCACTAATGACATTCTCATTAAATCTTCTAGTTTAATGATATTAACAATAATAAAGGTGTTGGCGATTAAGGTAAATGAAGAAACATTCTCACTAACATCCAAAACCAAATTATTCCCTCTTCTTTTGAAAACTGTGCTATTTGTAATGCCTATTTTTTTAATCAAATTCATCTCTGTTAATAAGATCTGTAATTATGAAGCAGGAAGGCATAATGAGATTGGCTTATAATATAAGAAGCATAGATGAATACTTGTCATTCCCCAGAGGATGAAGCTCTCTGGTGATGGCGCTAGCATGCTTAGGGCTGCTAGGCTGCTATTTCTAAACATCTTTATTTTGAAGGAGTTCTGTTTATGGGAGATTAAATTATTAGTTTGGAATGCTCAGCAGCTTTTATTGTACCTGCTGTTTGCTTTCTTCTTGTTATTAGAATCATCGAATTGTTTTGGTTGGAAAAGATCTTTAACATTATCAAGTCCAACCATTAACCTAGCACTGCCAAATTACCACTAAACCGTGTCCCTCAGTACTACATCTACGCGTTCTGCTTCTAGCAAAAGTATGACAGTCTAGTAACAGAGACCCTGTGGGGAGTATCCGTGGAACAACTCTGCTTCCATGGCTGCAATCTGTGGACCCAACCCTGCAAGTATTTAATAATGCAACTATTTTGATTTGTTTCAACATTGTGGTTCTTTTGGATAAAAAAGGCATTGCTACATCTCCTGATCTGGTGGGTGACCTGAAGCAAATTTTTCACTTCTCTCTATCTTAATTTCTCTATGTGTAAAATTGAGATTATGTTACAGATCTTCAGAGACTCTTACTTAGATTTCCCAGAATGTATCCCAGATGCTTTGAGTTGAGGATTGGGATAAACAACAACATCTTGTATTTTGGATGTTGTCCTCAGTTCTGAACCGAAGTCTAGCTGAGGGGAAGCTGGCAACCTGCTTCTCTCACCCTGCTCCTTAAGGTAGACACCCCTTCCAAAGTCTCTTCCTGCCCATCTCCTTAGCAACATGCTGACATTCAAATGACAGTGTAGTATCTATAGCTTATCTGAGGGTTGCTGTCTTTCCTATTCCAAGCATTGCCTAATTTATTCTCTCTTCCTCCTTATTGCTATGTGGAGGTCTTTGCATTTTAATGTTAAAAAAGTTGTCTATGATGTTTGGCTGGTATGATGATGAACTAAGACAGATGGCTGTACTTGCTTAGTGGAAGACGCCAAGTACACAGTATGTGAAACTCTACAATCAGTGGACTTCTAAATGAGAAGAATTTTGAAAGAATGTCAGCCCCAGGTCACGGAGAGGTTAGTGATATCAAACCCCCCTAGGTAAAGTTGTGTCTTGGGGTAGCAGATCAAAGAGAACAGGAATATAATGTACTTTCAATGTTTTATTTGCCACTACCTGCTAAAGTTAAAGATAACTGCTCAGGTAGCTTCAAAAAGCAACCTCAAAGCAAGCAAACTCAGGAATTGTGGTAAAGAAAAGGGAATACCTGGGTCATTGCCCCTCACTGTTCTAAAGGTACAGGGTAAAGTGCTTTCCACTCCCAAGTGTGGTATCAATAGGACTATTGATTCCTGTGGGCTTAGCAGGTAGATACCAAAGGATCCATTAATGTGGGGCTTGTGGGACAGCTCAGAACAGGGCCATGCTGTGCCAAACATTGTACAGAGGTGGTACAGCAGACTTTTTATCTGATAATCTCACGCTTTAAACAGAAAGCAAAAGGAAAGGATGAGAAAGTACAACTTATTATAGGCCAAGATGTGGCTGCAGAGGACATGATATTTTTGTAATACAGACGGGATTTTTCAATTAATATTTCAGGTTGAATTAACCTAGAATGATTGTAAGAAGGAAGATGAAAGAGTGAACGTCATGGTTTGGGGACAGTGAAGAGAGAGAATAGGATTAGGAGTTGGGGGCAAAAAGATAAAGTGTACGAATTAAGGATATTACAAAGAAAGGATTTTGTTCAAACTGTTCAGCAATATAAAGGAATAACAATATCCAGAGCAGAAACTCTAATGAAGAACATGACTTTCGAATTCCCTACTGCAACGTCTCATGAGGTTGTTTCCTTTTTGCATATACCAACTACACAGGAGCTTGTACAGCTACGTTTGAGAGAGAATGGGATCAGAAAAGAGAACGTGACCATGGTCCAGAAGTATAAATACATTCACAAAACAAAAGGAAAGGCTCAGTCCCACAAACAATGAGAGGAATAAGAAGGAAAATAATTTAAAATGTACTTCTTGTTTCGGATAAGATTAGCAGAGGCATAAGGAGTTAACAAGGTTACTATAGAGGTTTTCTATTAGTCCCATGCAGAGGCAAAGGATGCAGAATGATTGCATCTCAGTGAAAATCCACACACTTGAAAATCCACAGACCTGGAGTAAAAACTAGGCACACACAAAATAAACACTGTTAAACTAGAAGGTCTGAAAAAGAACATCTAAATAGGTGCTTACTTCTTGTTTTTGTGAGAAATCCTTCCTGAACCTATGAATAAGTATGATTTAAAGGGAGGTATAGCAGTGCTTCAAAATCTTGGCCAATATGTTTAGAGAGTAACCTTCATGGGGAGTTTGCCAACTTGAAATTTAGGCATTGCAAGAACATACACAGTTTTGGCTACTACACTTTTCTTCAAATCTCACTGTGAATAGAATCATAGAATGGTTTAGCTTGGAAGGGACCTTAAAGATCTAGTTCCAACCCTTTTCCCATGGGCTAGGACACCTCCCACTGGAGGTGGTTGCTCAAAGCCTCATCCAACCTGGCCTTGAACACCTCCAGGGATGGGGCCTCCACAACTTCCCTGAGCAACGTGTTCCAGTGCCTCACCACCCTCAGAGTGAAAAATTTCTTCCTGAAATCTAATCTAAATCTACCCTCTTCCAGTTTGAAGCCATTACCACTCATCCTATGATTACATGCCCTTGTAAAAAGTCCCTCTCCAGCTTATTTGTAGGCCCCTTTCAGATACTGGAAAGCTGCTCTAAGGTCTCCACTGAGCCTTCTCTTCTGTAAGTTGAACAACCCCAACTCTATCAGCCTGTCTTCATAGCAGAGATGCTCTAAACCTGTGATCATCTTTGTGACCCTCCTCCGGACCCGCTCCAACACTGGACCAGCTCCAACAGGTCCATGTGCTTCTTATGTTGGGGGTGCCTGAGCTGGACACAGTATTCCAGGTGGGGTCTCAGAAGAGTGGAGCAGAGGGACAGAATCACCTTCCTTGACCTGCTGGCCACACTTCTTTTGAAGCAGCCCAGGATGTGGTTGGCTTTCTGGGCTGTCAGCACACATTGATGGCTCATGTTGAGCTTCTCATCCACCAACACCCTCAAATCCCTCACCTTAGGGCTGCTCTCGATCCATTCTCCGTGATATTGACCTTTCAACTCATATGTTCCATATAATGTATTTTTCTCTCCCTGCTTTGTTGGAGTTGCAGAAAGAGAGTAAAGTGATTACCAAGGGAAAATGGAAAACACAACCTTACCCTTTGCATTCCAAATTTCGTAAAATAAAATGTCTTGGAAGCTTTGCAAACTTTCAAGCGTGAGTAACTTTACCCACGTGAATATTCTCTTTTAGAACATTCAGAAGGTGTTTTTTTGCAAGAATAGGCAAGGGAACAAGGGAATGATCCTTTTTTCCCCTTTTTTTCTTTAATAACCTTTTAATATAGAGTTTATTCTAACTAATTTTTTAAGTCAATTTTCCCACTAACCTGAGGTACTTCGAGTGTTTGCGGAGACATGGATACCATCCGTTTAATCTAGGCTACTAATGTTTTGCTATACCCTAGAGCAGTTGTAAAGCAATGAAGTTTTAAAAGCCTATTGTGGACACTGTTGTCCTATTGAGGACACTACTTTTAATATCAATAGAAAAAAGGGAAAAAAAATTAAAACATCTGAAATTAGTGTGATTTTAAGAGTTTTAAAATTGCAGCTGGATATGTTTTGACCTGCCAGAATGGGATTCAGGTCTCTTCCTGTTGCACTATTTTATCCTCCCTTATAAATTTATTTTGAAAAAAGAACAGGGAGTCAAGGTCATGGAAACAATTCAGTGCTTGTGGTGTTTCATTGGATGTGTGAGTTGCAATGCAGATTTCCAAGCTGTGTAAGTTTACATGGCAATAAGAGAACTGAGCTGAGCTGAAAATAATTCCTTGAATCTTTCAGCCTTTTGAATCAGAAGGACTAGAAATACCATGTCCTGCTGAACTCTGTTACAAAGAGATTAGAAATGTGATGTCCTGCTGAATTGTGTTACAAAGAGGCTGTGACAGTAACAATCAGGAAGAAGAGCTTTAAACAAAATGCTAAAATAGTGAAACATTTATCTTGCACAGCACAGCATGAGGCAGAGGCACCTGACCTGGCTCTGAGCAGCTGCTGTGATCCCTCAGAGTACAGGCAGGGAACAGCCATACAGGAATATTCTTAGTGTGCACTGGCCCAAGCGGAGCTGGGTCTTTAGAAGGCTGTACTGTGCCTACTTTCTGCTCTAAATGGGCTCTCTCTCTCTGCCATAGCATTACGTTGTGTGTACACAAATCCTAAAAAGAGTAGTTTTTCTATACTGCAATTTCTCATGGGGAAAGTAATAAGAACAGGTGCAATCAGGTTGATTTTACTTTGAGTGTTTGCAAAGTCCATGTTTGTGTTTCAATTTAGCTGCTAAGCTGGGTTAAGAAAAGATAGTGAGGACAAATCTTGTTATAGGAAAAAAAATGTAATTTTCTCATTCTAGTAAAACATGCACACTGAAGTTTCTAGAAGTGAAGAGTCAAAACAAAGTTATTCTCCCCTTTGCAAATTTGTTAAGTTTCAGCATTCCTTTGTGTACTTAGCAGTATTTTGAGTAAGGTCAGGTTTTTGTGGGTTGCGTGCCAAAGAAATGATCTTTGAGTGGCTTCACAGCAGAGGGCTATTTGTGCTACAAAGCAGCATTCTAGCTACCTGTGGATACATCAAAGGAGATGGGTTTGCTATTGCCAGTATTTTAACCACATCTTCCTCCCTACCCTCAGTCCATAATCTAGTTTTTTCTTCAATTTTTGTGATCTGGTTTTAATTAACTTCTTTCTAGAGGGTGCATTCATTTATCCAGGGCTCGTCACTAGAGGCTGTGATATTAATATTGAAACTTTTAACACAAAAGACCCTGTATGTCTTCAAAACTATAAGATGTTTGATATACAAGGATGAGGGAAATCATAGCACGTCTTTTAGAGAGGAGTAGATATGAGGAAGTGTGCCCGTGGTAGAATCAGTTTGGGAAGTGTTGTTGGACTATTTTGGCACTTCTAAATATCCCATTTAATCTCTACTTCACTAGCCATTCTATCAATTATTAGAGCTGGGGAAAGTGTGGGAAAAGTTTTTGAAACAAACACAGCATCACTGGAAAAAATGGTTCAAATCTCTTAAGAGGATTCTTTAGACAAGAGAATTTCTGTTGGTGGAAGCTTGTGAATGCACACAGCCATCTTTATGGAATAGGCTGCTGAATAGCAGCTGCGTTAATTGAGCTAAATCATGTTTTGTTAATATCCGTATTACTAGGGATAGAGTACTACATCCAAAGACTGAAAGTGTTTACTGACAACTTATTATTCTCCTTTTACAAGAAAAATACATTTCTTTTATAAAAAGATACAAAGCCTGATTTCCATGGGTTTATTCCATCTTTTATTTTATTACATTTTACAAAACTGTCCAGATTTTCTTATAGATTAAGATTCCATGCATCATTTTCTGCATAATCTGATTCTACTCAGCTGGCTTTGACTCTGCGTCAAAATTTTCTGACAAAATATTACATGTCAAAGAGCTTTCAAGAGTCAGGAGACTAAGACGTTTTGTAATCTCTTCGTGTGTGGAAAATGTATTTGAAGAAATCAAATAGACCTGCTTTTTGAAACATAAATTCTTTTTAGCCCAAGTAAAAGTTTCACCATCTGTTACAGCTTCATAAAATTCTCATAAAATATCCATGATGACAAATGACTGCATATACATAATGGACTTGTGATTTCTCTCTCTGAACTTGTCTTTTTGCAGCTTCTAAATGAATTACCAAGCTTACTGCAAAGTAAAGTGGTAGTGCAATATAAACTCAAAAAAATCCAGTTAGCTGCACCTTTTGTAGGTGACATTAGTCTTTAAAATGCAATACAGCTAGCACTACAATTTTTTAAATGACTTCCCCTCTGTAGGGGCTTATTAGCTAATTATATATTAATATTAGCAGGATGATCAAGTTTTATGTAGCTTTCTAGCTTCCTGAAGATATATTTGATTGGCATAATTGGGCTTTTGGTTATAGAACAGCATCTGATTCCCATCTCAATTATGTCAGTGTAAACCCAGGGAATGTTTTTCAGTTTAGACTCTGGTCTATGAAAATGGTCCATAATCTAGAGGCCCTTTAATGTTTGATTTTAGTCCAGAGTTTGTATGAGCTTTCACTATTATCATTACTATGTGAAAGGCACTTATTATTGTTAAGAAGTGAAATTCAAACAAAAAGAGGAATAGAGAAAAATGTCATTGGCTTTTTAGAGGTTTAAAATACTGTACAAGGTATTATACAGGAGTAGTATGGGAAGGAAGGTATGGGGAAAACCACAACTATATATTTATTTTTCAAAGTTGTTTTATGTGCACTGTTTATACGTATGTGTGTCTACATGTACAGTGAAGCCATGTTTTATTGCAATTCTATCTTCCTTTTATCCTATTTAAACCCATAATTTTTAGAATGAGAGATCACTCTGGCAAGAACGCATATTTAACATTAAGCTAAAAATGGAGGTAAAATAAAATGCAGTATCACCATCAGCAAGTTCGTTCTGGTGGCTTACTTCCTACATCAGTCCTTAGAGAATACCTTTACAAAAAATAGTCCTATGTCCAGATGCTGTTGCATTTTAATTCGGTTTAACATGCCAATTCAAATGCCCTTTAACACTTCCTGTATTTATAATACAGTTTGCTCTTTGAGGTTTTCTCTATGTATACTAATTTGATACATTGGTTGAAAGCTTTATTTATTTCAGAAGCTAAAAAATGGCTGCAATCCTCAATTTATTTTTGGAAAAGTACTTGTTTGGTGATTTCAGAAAAGGCATTTCTCCTGTCTTCTTGCCAGAGGCAGGCAAAGTTTATGCAAATGACAATTTGAATGCCGGCTGTGAGTTAATAACAGGGGGGTGGTCTCAACTTAGAGCAAAATAACTGGAGGGCATTAGTAATCTACAAAAAAGAAAATGCCAGTTATTACCATGTTCTTGCCTGAAGAACATAAGAGCCATTAATATTTTATAGACAGAATTATTCTCTATTCTATTTATATAATTGGAAACCACAAACAAATCTCAACAATCCAAGAGTTATATATTTAAATCAGTAAGCTGGTTTTTGCTTTGGGTTCTAGCAAATGCTTCCCACCTGGCTTATAATCATCTTTAGACACTATATGTCTGTCTGTCTGTCTCTGGCAGTCCATCTGCATCACCAAAAAAAATGAAGCTAAAGTAAAGTGTCACATACAGGCCTTTACCAAAGCACCTACTGGGGCATATTTTTCTAAGTTTGGCTTTGTGCTGTGGAGGAAGACATGTATGTGTTTTCCCCACAATTGTGGAATTGCATTAATGACCCAATTCTGAAGTTCTTGTTAGAAGTCAATGACTACAGTAGAGTTTTGCCTAAAGACTGAACACAATCTTTGTTGCTTAGTCAAATGTTAGATGTTAAAATGCAGTTAGCTGAACTGCCAGAGTAACCAGCAATAACTTACTTATGCTGGAAAAATTATTTTAAAGTTTTCCTAATGTTTTTGTTTTATTTCCTTAAAATCAGCACAAAGTAAAGTTTCTGCAAATACTCACTCTCTTCAACAGCATAACCAAGCAAGAATTAATTAAGGATAATTAGGCCAACGTGAGGCACAGTGGAAACACATGTTCACCAATTAGAAGATGAACTTTACGTCAGGTATCTGGTATCTGCTTGCTGACAGGAATGGAGAGATCTCATAAACTTATAACTAATAATCTTTGTAGCATCACAAAGTATCACCACGTTACTGTAATCAAATGTCACATTGTTAGTTATCTTCTTGAAGGACATCAAGTATAGTTCTTTATAAACTAAGTAGCACAAGACAATATCACTCCTCATTCCAGAGAGGCTAATGGCATTAAAGTGGGCTACTTTATTGAGATGTTAATACACAACAATTGTTTATGTCTGTTTCTGTAAAAAAAAAAACTTTGGGAAAACTCTGGGAACAAAGAGAAAAATGTATCACATTGCACAAGAACTGCTTCATGATTTCTCAGTGCCCGTTTGCACACTTCAGTTGATCACTTTCTGGCCTTATGAACAAAGGAGCAGAAATATAAAACATTCCCATGTTGGCTGGGAGAGGAAGACCAAATCCTGACTTTGCTTTCTGGGTCAAATTTGAGATTGTACATAAAGTTTGCAAGTTATTTTTAGGTGGATAGGGAGGTGTAGGTTATGTGGTAGTAGAGCAGCACAGATTTCCCTTCAACTTTATTATCCACTATTATGTGCTTGCATCACAAGTTCTCAGAATGCCTACAGATCTTACACTTTTATCACAGGATCATAGAATGGTTTAGGTTGAAAAGGACCTCAAAGATCATCTAGTTCCAACCGCCCTGTCATGGCCTTCCACTCAGAGCTGCTCTCAATCCATTCTCCGCCCAGCCTGTAGTTATTCTTGGGATTGCCCCAACCCACATGCAGGATCTTGCACTTGGCTTTGTTGAACTTCTTGAGATTGCCCCACCTCTCAAGCCTGTCTGGGTCCCTCTGGATAGCATCCCTTCCCTCCAGCATGTCAACCACTCCACAAGGCTTGGTGCCATCAGCAAACTTGCTGAGGGAGCACTCAATCCCACTCTCCATGTCACCAACAAAGATGTTAAATAGTACTAGTCCCAGTACCAACCCCTGAGGAACACCACTTGGACATCGACCCATTGACCACAACTCTGAGTGCGACCATCCAGCCAATTTCTTATCCACCAAATGGCCCATCCATCAAATCCATGTCTCTCCAATTTGGAGACCAGGATGTCATGCACGACAGTGTCAAAAGCCTTGCACAAGTCCAGGTACATGACATCTGTTGCTCTCCCCGTATCCACCAAAGCTCTAACCTCGTTGTAGAAGGCCACCAAATTTGTTAGGCACAATTTGGCCTTAGTGAAGCCAGAAATAAATTGTAAGTAAGCCCAAGGACGTACTCTAGAAATGCACCTAGTACCTTCCAGACACTAATGAGTATTAGTCCTTGGAACAAGGTTAGAGTAGTAACCTCCAGATACATATACTGCAGGGTATCAGGTCTCAGCACTCACCTTTTGGCTGTATAAGTCTGCTCCTATTGCACCTCACTACTTGCTAATGTGCTAGCTAATGTGTAGGGTACTAGCCACTTAATACCAGCTTTAGGAAGAAAATAACTTGTAAACGGCAGTATGAGAGAAAACCTGCAGTCATGTCTAGTGTTGTAGGGTGGGAGTTGTAATAGTGGCATCCCTGTATTACATTGCCAGTGGAACTGTGTCAGAGAAACATCAGCTGACTGAAGTGAATGCAAAAACTGGACTGCATTATTTATTTTTTCCGTTCGCTCCATTTTTTCTTTGTTGCCATTTTTTTTGTGAATTATGGCATGTATTATTTTGTACATATGCAAATTTTTCTATTATTTCCTGTGATCGAGCAGTTCACTGAACCCTTTTGTTATGGTCACAGATTTTGTTGTGAAGTTCTTTTAGGTTAATATCACAATAATCTTGCAATATGAGCTCCCTCTAATGCTGTGCTTGCTTGTATCCTAAATGTCCATGCATAATAGCCTATGTGTGGTGGTAATAATAACAAACTCCCTTGTTATGAGATATTGCACTTTTTTTTTTCCCCACCATCAGCTTTAATCCCTCCCTTTTCCACACACCCTGCATAAAACACTGTGGGTTTGGGGTTTTTTTTCCAGTATGTGTCAGTAGAATTTTCTCTTTTTTTCCCCAGGACTGAGCTCTGCAGCAATAAAATTTCCAGGATCTTGTGGGTCTTCTCTTCACTGTGATTTGTTTGCCATGTAGCCTGAATAATGTTCCTGATGTGCTTTCAGAAATCTGAGCATGCTTTTTTATGTTCACTTTAAGGGGAGCCAAGAGCATAGCTCCAAGGTTTCAAGAAAATTTGGATTCAGGTTTTATGTGACTGATTTTTTTTTCAGTTGAGGTACTTCTAATTCCATAGAGCAGAGAATCAGGTCTTGAAGCTAGGGACTGCTTCTAAATACGATGGCTTTATGTTGCATTGAACATAAAAGATATATTGTAAACACTGCACCAAAGTGCTAAAGTTTCAGGACAGAACTGCAATGCAGAATAAGCATGCCGTATATTCTTTCCGTGTATCTTTTATTTTGGGTCTACTTTTTGTTTGTGATAAAACAATCATTGCATTTGCAGTTAATATGATCTAAACAATCTCTTTCTTGTGCAAAATATGTATTGCTGTTCTTAATTGCGTAGACAATATCTGAGAGCACATCTCCTTTGCATGAGCAAATTAGGTAGCAGTGGACTTACTTTCATTTATGTAGATGCCAATTTACACCAATCTGACAAAGTTAAGGGCCTTAGTATAATTTAAGCAAATATATAAATATTAGAGTATGCAAATTCTGGTCTGTGCAGGTGTAGTGACTATTAGACACATAAATTAGCTGTTCTAATGCACTATGTTGATGTCATCGCTATTGCCTATTAAAATGAAGCCTTACGTGTATTCTGCTAAAGAATTTGTATCATTTTACCCTTAAAAGAAAGGACCACTAGAGAAATATTTGCACATAATTTTCAGTGGTCTTTTATCTAACTGCTGCTTTGATTCTTTTATGTCACTGTTTCCCTCGATCAGTTTTTTTCCTAGTCTAGCCACATAAACTTTCTAGTGCTGATAAGAAAGCACTGGAACTGCACAAGCCATTTCACAGTCAGGTGATTATTTCTCACTGTCAAGATGCCTGGGAGAAATGGCATCTTGTATTGAGAGGACTATGTAGTGTGTATTACTTGATACAGCTATTACAGCACAGGAATACATCTTTCAGAAACTCTTACATTTCTCAGTAATATGGGATAGTCTTTAAGAATCATGTGTTTGTGTCTTGTGAATGTATTAGTTTCCATTTGTAAAGTTACCAGTGATTACTTTTGGCAGCTTTTGGCAGCTCTGCTGACACCTCTGTCAGAACACGAACCTGTGTTCTCTCTCTCATACCTCCTCTTCCCGGTGTCCTGTATTTGTTGTGCAAATGGAGGCTACCCCAAGCATCTTCCCCACCCTCCTGGCTCAGGGCAGGGGTCACCGGGCTTCCCCAGCACCACCGTCCCTTGGTCATTCCCTATGCATCCCCCTTTATAAGCCAGTTTCCCCACCTTTCTTCTCTGACCCTTTCAACCATGAAGCAAAGCATCCAGTGAGCTTTCACAAGCACCTTGTTAAGTCTGAGCTGAAGTTTGGTCTCGTGTAATGACTTAGCTCAGGCATCTTCCTATCCTCACCACAGCACGTGTGTGTATATGTTGTGGCAAAAACATGCTCCTTCCGTGACTTCCAGGTATTAGATGCCACACATGAAGCTGTTCAGCACGCAGCACCTATGTATGCTG
This sequence comes from Chionis minor, assembly GCA_013398295.1. Classification (NCBI taxonomy): domain Eukaryota; kingdom Metazoa; phylum Chordata; class Aves; order Charadriiformes; family Chionidae; genus Chionis; species Chionis minor. The sequence continues at coordinate 1,393,783 of VZSF01000873.1, forward strand.
TAGGTTAAAAGATTTAATGGGCAGTTAGCAGTAGCAGTTACTGTCAGTGATAATCTACTGTTAAATAACAAAAAGCTTGTTATGGTGAAAGCATCCTCCAGGAATTTGTATATATCTGGTGGCTGGTACTAAGCTAAAGCAGTCACATCTGTTATTGTTCATTGGGATGCTAGGTGTCTCCCTAAAGAAACATAATTTAAGATGAAATACAGTAACCTAACGAAACTCCAGCAATGTTTGTTTTTCAACAAATTCTGGCCCATTAGGATTAGAAGCAACATTTTTCAATATCTAAGGTCCTGAAAGCACATTGCCAATTTGCTGATAAAGCCAATGGTTCAAAATGTCTTCATCTGTACTAACAGTAAACATGGAAATTGAAATAATTTAGGAGTTGGAAGCCTTATGTATGGCACTATTGTAATGAAGATAAGAGTCTTCTGGTGTGAGGGGACATCATCTACAGAGGCAGAGATAGTACCAATCTTTCCTGGCAAGCAATACAGAATCACAGAATCAAAGAAATGTTGAGGTTGGCAAGGACGTCTGGGTGTCATCTGGTCCAATCTCCCTGCTCAAGCAGGGTCACCTACAGCCAGTTGCCCAGGACCATGTCCATGCAGCTTTTGAATATCTCCAAGGAGGGAGACTCCACCATCTCTCTGGGCAACCTGTGCAAGTGTTCAGTCACCCTCACAGTGAAAAAGTGTTTCGTGGTGTTCACAGGGAATCTCCTGTGTTCCACTTTGTGTTCATTGCCTCTGGTTCCGTCACTGGGCACCACTGAAAAGAGCCTGCCTCCATCCTTTTTACACCCTCCCCTCAGATATTTATATGCATTGATAAGATCCCTCATGACCCTTCTCTTCTCTAGGGAAACAGTCCCAGCTCTCTCAGCCTTTCTTCATAGAAGAGATGCTCCAGTCCTTTCATCATCTTTGCAGCCCTTCACTGCACTCTCTCCTGTATGTCCATCTCTCCCTCAAACTGGGGAGCGCAGATGCAGTACTCCAGGTGTGGCCTCACCAGTGCTGAGTAGAGGGGAAGGATCACCTACCTTGACTTGCTGGCAATACTTCAATACTTTGCCTACTGCAGCCCAGGGTACCATCAGCCAAGGAACAGGAGACTTGAGCAACTGCATTGTTTCATAATATTCACTTCAAACCAAAGAAGCTGATTTGTAGATATACTGGTTTGAGCCACACAGGACTAATTTCTTTTCTAATGCTAGGGAAAACTGCACTTTTAGAAGACTCTAGTGTCTGAATTTGTGAAAATATTTATTTTATAGCCAGCTATGGTGTGTGGGTTTCAAGGTGTCAGTGTTTTCAAGCTCACCATGTGCAGGGATGAGGAATGAGATCCGGGTACTTGACCCAAGTTGGCCAACAGGATTATTTCATACCATGAATGCCACATTCAATATAAATTGGAAAGTTTGCTGCAAAGTGTTCTCTCTCCCTTAATGGTGGTGATCCAGAGAACTTCTTTGCCCTCATGCCAGACCCCTGAGGCTTTTCCTTCCTCCTAAAGGTGTAGCGCTCACAGTGTCCGATGTTTGCTGTCCACTGCTGGGAGTGCATGGCTTCCTACTGATAGAATTGGCTGAGTATAATCCTTGTATGTTTTATACTGGTATCAGGATCAATATTGGTTCTTTAGCGTTATTATTATTAATTATCTAGTCTTATTCTATTAAACCTGTTTATATTTCAAGCCCCGGGTTTCCTTGTGGTTTTTTCTGCTTCCCCTTCCCAAGTGAGGAGGGGTCATTGGGTGATAGAATAATTGTCTAAATGACAATAAATTGTTGTGGGTTTCTCAAACCATAACAGTAGATTAATCCTTTTTCTTTAAATGAGGTGCTCCCTATTTTTAGGTGAAAGTAGCCCAACCACCTTCTACATGATTCTTCATGGCACTTAAAATGTATTTGGGGCTGCATCAGACAGGCTGGAGACCCTTGTATACTGATGCAGGTCACCAGTATTGCCAGTTGCTAACACATGGCGGAGACTGTCACAACACTGAGTGGCATTTAACAAAAAACCCTTTTTAAATACTTACAAAAAAGCCACCTCTGTGGACGCAGTTCCAAGTGTTTTCTTGAAACATAGGAGAAAATTCCTCTTTTTAAAGTAATAATATTTGTAGCTTTCACTTGTAACTTTTGGCAATGTAGAGATGGCACCAATTAAACCTCTGTCCTAGCAGATGAGCCATATTGCTGCAAAACCTCTGCCTGCCATTGATGGGCAAGTATAGCCTTTGTATTCTAGCAGCAATGTGCTTCTAATTTTTCCCCATGTACAAATGCCCCTTGTTCCCTTTGAAGGTTTTTCTATACCTCCCAAGCAATATCCTTTGGGCACACCTGTTAAATTCAACAACAGTTATCTCGTGGTAACACAGATTGACAGAAAAATTGCAACAATTGCATCAAGAGGAAAATAATTGTACAAGAAAGAAAAAAAATATTTTTTTTCATGCACAATATGAATCTTTATTCAGTAAATCAGTTCACAATATTTGTGGTTCTACCTTGTTCATTAAAGCCTCTCTTTCTTTCCCCTTCCAGGGTAATTGCAGGAAAATAGCCACCTCTCTGAAACAGACCAAATGCACATCCCTGTAGTCAGTCTAGTTTCCTAAGGGTAAGACCTATTTCATCCTAATGAGTTCAGCAAGTGTATTTCTGCTGAAGAACTGGAAAATGTTCTTTCCTCTCAACTAGCAGAATGAAATAATTCACTCTGATGTCTGTAATTCCAGCTGCTCTCCTCACCAATCCGTTTAGAAAGGAATCTTCCATCTGTGATGGTGGATTAAATTCTTTTGTCTGTGCCATGACTTTGAGGGGCACTTGTGCTCCCAGATCATCCAAGTGCCTTTACAAATGCCACACTACTCACACAGCCCTGCTGGAGAGGACCTGTGTTCCAAAACAGCCTTATTTGCCATCCTGGGTTTGTGAGTAAGAAACGCAGTGATTCACAGCAGCTGCTATAGAGTGAATATAGATTATTGACAGAATCATTACTCTATTAGATATTTTAAAGTTTTTTGGGTTTTTTTTAGGAGATGTGAAGAATTTGGGGAATTATTGTACTTTATTTACCACAGAGTATGTTTCAACACTGAGTTGACAAAGCCTATCAGGCATACCTGTATAGGTGGGCTTCTGGCCCCAGCTTCCTTGTGGAATAACTCACATCAGCTTATTTTTGTGTCTGGGTTTTCTGCTCTTTGTGGATCATTTATATAATGCTATGGTGTTTGACATCTATAGCAGTTTTCCTTCTCCTGTTAAATTGAGGTTAACAGTGCTACCATTTATACTGTAAATTATAGTCCCTTCTGTGGCATTTCTGTGTATCCAGAACAGATCGGAGCTTGCTTTCAAAACTCTTACAAATTGTTTGTTTACATTATATTGCTATCCCTTTATCTCAGTAATAGTAGTAGTTCCAGAATTTCATTTTTGTGCTGCAGACTGTTTCCACCCCTCCTCCCTCTGTTTCTGAGAGACTGCCATGTTGAAATGGATAGTCTGCAGATCCATATAAAAATATGAGAAAGGGATACTGTACCATTCTGAAGGATTATTCAAGAATCTCCATCATTTTTTTCTAGTGGCTAGAAACTTGTGATTATATAACGTGTAGATACATGCACTTGGTATGACCCATTGCTATAGGACTAGGATCATGTTATTCTTATTTCTCCTTTACTGTTGTTTCATCGCTTTCTTCCCCCATTCTCTTAGGAGTGCAGTTGAATGCATCCTTCTTGCAGACATTCTCTGCCTGCTCTGCATTCAATTCTTTATTCCCATGACCCAAGTATGAATAGCTAGAAATAGTGAAGTAGAAAATTCTCAGCCAATAAAAAATCTGAGGAAGTGCAATGACATTTCAAAAGTACCTTCTGGTCTAAAAATTACAAGATTGTTTGCATTCCCTGTTTTTGACTTCCTCCTTGTGTCAATGAGGACCGTGAGCTGATGTCCTCCCATATCAGTTTTGTTTTCCTTTGTGGAAATCCCTACCATCTTTGTCCATATGCTTACTTTCCTATTCTTACACTGTTCTAGTCCCTGCCATAAGGAGATGGAGAGAAAACTTACATCTCACTTGCCATTCACAACATGGATTTCAGAAAGAAGGTCATTAGACAACATGAAGGGAGTGCTTGCAAAAAATCATCCATGACCAACAACTTCCTCTAATCTAAAATATATTTGGAACCATTCTGAAGGGTGGAGAGAAAAGTGAAAGAAAAGTGTCTCATCATTTTCCAGCTTCTCTGGCCACTGGATTTTTATAGGTTCTCAAAGCCAGGAAAGTCAGGAAATAACTAGTTGCATGCAGAAAATTCAACAATCACTTAATTTTTTTGCTTTCCGGAAACAAAGCCATGAAAAACAGGTTCCTTCCTAAAGAGTTCTAGCTCTCTTTATAAACGCATATTTTGTCCAAATAAACCAAACTACCCTGAAATGCTTGCTGGCATATGATGTATGGTGTTATAACATGCTAAAATTACAAGCAGAGGGAAAAACACATGATGATGTGAATGATAAAAAAGTGACCCTACTGCGTCTTCAGTAGAGATGGTCCTGCATAGTGGTATACCTGTCTCTCTGATGAACTCTTCCAGCCGCTGAATAGTCCATGTTTGCCAGTGTCCATAACGCCATGTTGACAAATGCTCTCTTTTGAGCCACATATCTGCTGTCAGGAATGCTGAATCATGCTTTTCTAGGGGGTAAGGGTGGGCAGATGGGGGCATAGAACTTAAAAGACAAGCAAAAATAATTATTTTGAACACATTAATGAAAAATTTTGTCACTGGAAATGGTAATCAATGCGACTAAATTAAGACAACTTCAAATTAGACCCAAACACAAGCACTAGAAACATGGTGTGAGCATTTTGCAAGTGCTAATAGAGTACTCATCTGGAAGACTTGTTCTGAACCTAATTATTTATGCAAACATGCACAGATCCTTGTTGAACTCTGATAATTCTAATGGCCCTTATAAGTGTCTTAGTCATTCTTCCATAAAAGAAAATACTTCAGGGTAAAGATACTCCCAGACAATACACATAATTCCTATAAAAATAAAAGTGAAATCACAGGATTTAGGTTCTAAGTACATTTCTGATACGGACTTTGTGGCAAAGCTACATAACTTTGCCTCAGAGTTTCTATGGCAGCTCAGGAAACCTCGATCTACAGATGTGAATTCTCCTTGCTATTTTGAATCTGTATTAAATTACAACCTCCATTTTGTATTCTGAGCATTAAGTGAGTATGTTACAGCTTCACCTTTACTGAAGTAGACTGGGAATGCCAGGAGAAGTTTTTGTGCCTTGCAGAAAGCCATCAGTGAAAGTTTGTTAGGCCAAATAAGAATATTATTTAAGAATAGACAAAATATGGACTACTGCTGCAGGCAAACCAGTTTTTTAACTCTGTATTTTAGGTAGATTGATGGCCAAGAATCACCATGGAAGCTGTGAGGAGGGGGCAGGGAGGCTACCTGATTTAAGGATGGGAAGTTTATAAATTAAAAGGCCTTTTAGAGATGGGATCATATCCTGAGGGATGGCTGCTCAGGAAGACAACAGAGAGATGGAGAGTTTCACTTTTTACAGAACAAGGTTTCCCATTTCTATTTATGTATTTACTACTGCTTGGTCATTCATGCCCATACACACATTTTCCTTTTTCTATTAAGCAGAGTAATCTTGAGAAAAAAAAGTGTGCTCAAATTTAGTGAGAAGAACAGGGCTGGGGTTCCCAACTCAGCAGGACAGTTGCATTGCAAGGCACTGGCTGCAGCAGCTCCTTTGCTTTGGGAGCCATTGAACTTGCCTTCCTCTCCTTCAGTGAGCTCTTGAAGTGAGGGAGCTGCCTTCTCTGGCCACGGAGCTGGAGCTGGACTCCCCTCCCTCTTTCCCTGAGGCTTGTTCACTTGCACATTGTAGAAACATAATTATTCTGTGTTTCTGTGACAGTAAACATTGTCTTTAAAATAAAAGGAGCAAAACAAGTTAAGACAAGTACCTCTCAGTTGCCAAATAGGTTTTTCTCAGTCATAGGCATACTTTGTGAGCCCACAGCTGCGAGTGTTTTTGCTGTAATCAGCCCCATTTATGCTTTGAGTTGCGTAGTACAAAACACCACTAAATTCTTAGATATTTTCTACCTGAAAACAGCATATGACAGAATTCTCATGCTGGTGATACGTGGCACATATTTGATAGAAACTCAAACAATGTATGTTTCTTTGTTACCAAAGAAAATTTTGAAAGGAGAGTTTGATGTATGATTGCTTCTTTAGATTGATTGTATTGTTTCTGTGAGGCCCTGAGGGAAAACCCCTCCAGGTACCCATGGCCCAGGAGTCCCACTTCAGCCCAGCTCCATCAGTCCCTGCCCCAGCAATGCAGTCAGTGCAGGTGTGTCAATAAATTGCTTAGGCTGTAAAAGCACTGGTACAGAAGACTTCTCTCTGCATCCGTTCCGGTTCTGATTGGTACGTTTACAGTGTTCTGCAAAGCCACCTTTGTCCTTTTGCTGGTTACATCTGTTCCTCTAAATGGTAGAGCATGCCATTCCCATGGCGGTGTTACACTGCTTTTGAATTAACAGGGCAGCAAATGGGGGATCAAACCACTCTTTTACTTCCTTTAAAATCTTTGCATTATAAGAAAGACATCATTGTCTTCTGAAAGACAGAGAGGAGCTGTGTAGGAATTCTCACATTTTTAGATTATCAGCCACATGTTAAACAGGATATTTCCCCTCGCAGACCCATGTCATCCATATGTCAACCACAGCAGTGGGTGATGTAGTAAACTAAGACTAGAAGACAAATAAATACATTTATCTCTTTTATCTAAAGCATTTCTAAAAAACTTACCTAAAAGCATTATCTAAAGCATGTTTATCTCATTTATCTAAAGTAAGATGAGTAGCAATATTTTTTTCCCATTTGAGAAACATTAACAGCAGTCTTCAGGACCTGATTAGGTTTTCTTCTCCTGCGTATCCTTTCTCCATGCTGCACATACATTAATGTCTACTTCTTCTTTCCTCTGCATTTTTTTGCCAAGCCATCTGACCTTCTTGCCTCTCGTAAGTATGCTGTGGCCTGGTTTCTTTTTCTCCTGAACTGATTTCCTTATCTTCTGTCTCCTGCTTCCTTCCCTGAGAATGTATTCTTGAAAGATTACTGCCAGGGAGTATGACCTAGAATAGTATTTGGTTTATCAGTTACTATGCCATGGGCATAATTAAATCCAGTAAAATATAAATGTAGCTGTCCAAAATTTTTGTAATTCTTAAGCTTTCTATGAAAAAATTAAATTGGATGAATTAATGCAGAAACTAGTGAGTAAAATTCTATCCCCATGTCAATTTGAGCACGGGCAAGTGCAGTGTGAACATCTCTGTGTCTCCTATTTGTGGAGAATACTTTTTCTGTGATGATACTTTTACAGTCTGTGCAACTTGCTGATATAATGGCATCGACCATGAAATTGTCAGTGTGCAGCAAGGACCAGCAGCTCCCTAAGGGACAGGGTCAGACACGTCTGATGTCTTCCATCATTAGCTTTGGATTGTCATTCGCTTTTCGTCCTTTGATTGTCTCTGCAAAGAGACCACTTGTGAGGTTGTCAGGTGTTTAGTAGGAATTGGAGTTGCACGTACAGTATATTTAAAATGCTGGGGCAGGTGTACACAGTTTCCAATGCATACCAGTAGTTCATGAAAATAAGCGCAGAGCCTTGGTCACAACTTAAGCAAGTTTTACTCATTTAACTTGGTCAAAATAACTTGCTTTTACCTGAAATGAGTTCTACCCTTCAGATGATCCAAATATTATTTGAAAATTTTAAAAGACAAGCTATTTTGGTATACTCTAAAGCACTTGATTCATTAATTCTATTGTAGGGACATGATATACAGTCTTTCTTTTCAGGTCGTAACTTTGTTATAGGTAAGACTGATTTATTGGCAGACCACAGGAATAGAACTGTACTCTGTTTTACAGAAAATGTCATAAATAATACACTCTGAAATGCCCCTCAGATACAGCAGACTATAAATTACAGAGAGTCGTTGTGTAAAGACATTCTACAGTGAGTTAATTAAGGCGTTCAGGCACAAAGCCGATAACACAAAGACAAAAATTAAAAGATATAGGGCAGGGAGAAAATCTGTGCTTTTGATTGAGATTTGAAAAGGGAATGAATTGATGAGGCAGAGAGAAAGAGGCAATCTGTTTCAGATGGCAGGTTACAGATGAGAAGGTGTTTACAGCAAGAGTAGTAAGTGTGAAGGAACAGAAAGAAGCCTGGCTCTAGACTGCAAAAGGAGAAACAGAAGAAGGAAGATAAATTAGTTGATCTAGAGAAAATCCATGGGTTTGGAAAGCAGGAACAAGAGAAGGCTTCCAGCTGGATTGTGTACTGTGTGGAAAGCTGAGCTGAGTAAGACTTTAAGAATCAAAAATCTTCACTTTTGTGAAGAAAAGAATAGAAGATGGGGGTAAGACTGCGACTTGTGGGGTAGTGATACACAGATTTGTGCACTGGACAGTGAATCCTGTCTTGTGCTGTGCTATTGCACATCAACAGCAAAAGGCTGCACAGCCTATCCTCTCAAATATCTTTTCAGCCATGTAGGAAACAGAGTATTTTCTTATTGCTCAGAAAACATCCTGGGCTGGGGAGATTGACCAGCATAGAACCTATGCCTTGTGAATCTAAGGTGAAATTGTGTGTCAGTAGTAACCGGGCTGTAGCTTACAGCCATGCTGTAGGCAGAGCCCTGCTCTCCCATCGTGCCCTTCCCTCCTCACATTTCATGCTGTACCTGTAGCGTGCAGGGGAAAACACTTCTCCACTGGTTCAGTGAAATGACTGAATAGCACCTGGACGAGTAAGATAATCTCTTAAAATGTCACCCAGGAAAAGACTAGAGTTAAGAGCTGGGATACCTGAAGAGGAAGGTGGTAGATTACAAGATTCTGGGTTGTTCACCAAAGGAGAGAAAGCTCTCTCCAACAGCTTAGCATGGTAGTTGCACACCACATGAAGTCATGCCACAATACTCTGCCTTTCAGCAAGGCACTATATTTCTATATTTCTATTTCAATATATTTCTAGATAATTAATATATTTACAAAGGTTCATTGGTGCAGGGCAGTAGAGGAATTAATGCTGTCTGAAAATGTTCTGTTTGTACCTAGCTTTGTATTTATGAAACTAGCACAGAAGGCTATGATTCCTTTTAAGAAGAATGACTTGATCCGTGTTAAAAAAAATGCAAACAGAAAACTCCTGCTAGCATAGCCACATGGAGTGGAACAGATTTCCATAGAAGTGAATTATTTGTGGATGACAGTACTGTGTCTTTGAATAAGATGTTAAAATACAGTTTGGGCATGCTACTTATGCACATTTCCAGAAGGATACGGCTGGTAAAAAACAAATGAGCTGAAATAATAAGTCATTATAATTTTAATGGACTAAGGGAGGTCAAGCAGAATCAGTCCATCAGTTACCAATAAACAAAAGTAGACATATAAGAAAAGGTCATTTATGCCATGTTCTCTCTGGAAGTCAAAACTTCTTAATTAATTACAGAATGAGCCCCTACATAAGCACAACTCCTAGTTTGATCGCAGTTTGTTTTTTCCTAAGGATCTCATTTGTGGCACTTTCTTCTAATGTTCTTTCCCAACAGTTATATAAATTTTAAATTCAGAAAATGCTTATTATTGAATTTCTGGGTATTTTTTCCTAAGCTGCAATGAACATATAAAAATGAGAAGGGTCATTGTAACACAGATTGATTAGAATATTTTTCAGTCAGTGGTGGCCTTGCTGGTTCCAGTAAAAGAAGATTTACCTGTAACAGTCAGCAGAATCAAAATGTATGATTTGCACGTGCTGTTTCTGAGAACTGTTCCTACATTAGGTACTCGTGGCAACAAGGGAGGTAGAAAAACAACTTTTTGCAAACTTTTCACAATTCCTAGAAGCAAAACAACAGCAAATCAAATCTGTTTCATAGTTCCTGTTACAGCCAGCAGTCTCTGTCTGCTGTAAATGGAACAAGAATTGTTCTCCCAAGTGCTATCACATTACTAGATGGTAAAAGCACTCAGTTTTTCAGGTAAATATTCATGCTTTTATGGGTTCCTGTAACTGCAAGACCTGGTTAGGTAACCAATCAGCCTTTTTCATTTATTTCCTTTTCTCAGGAGAAGTGGTTTGTAGATTGGCCAATGAGTAGTGGCCTCTATCAGCCTGACACCTTGTTAAGCTAGTTACTAACAAATAGATCTGTGAAGCTATCATCCTGCACATTTTGAGCTTTTCAGTAAAATTGGCAGGCCTGATAGCTCACTGATTATCTTATTCACAGGAAGACATTCCAACAATATTGACCATCTTCAAAAGGCTCAATTTATTTTAAAAAATTGACATTGTCTTAGGAGAAAAAAGTTTCATTTGATACGAACAGGATTGTTATGCTTTAAAGTTGTTTTCTGATGTAGAGCACATACTCTTAAAAGAACAAGTCTTTAATTTTTTTAGAAATGTTTTTTAGATGTCTAACATTCTTTTTGTTGAACTCAGAGGTAATTGCTTTAGGAAAAAAGAAATTCACCTAACTTAAACAGAAAGAGGTTTTTTTCATGTGAGTCTACCATTATGGGGCTTTTTTATTCATCAGAGTTCTGATCCATGAGGTCAGTGGAAGCCTTTGCATTGAAATCATTCACGAGTTTTGGGTTAGGCATTAGTCAATTAAAATTTCTATGTGTAGACCACTTGAAAGAGTTACATGTGATGGAGACCAGAATGTAGATGTGGAAAACAAAGAATATCAGAGTTTGGGTAGAGGCTAGAAACTGAATGTTACTTAGCAGTGAACATGCTGTGGGGTATCAACACATAAGAGCTATCTCACAGTCACAAAAATTAACTGCTCAGTGGTTATATGCTGCATGTGAAACAGCCATTACAACAAATATTAGAATGGGAAAAAAATCTGTTCTGTAAATAGGCAATAGTGACTGTCTCACTGAGGCTGCTTCTGTGCAGCGGAAGAAAAGCTAAGCTTGCATTTTAATGACTGTTTGAAGATTTGCTTTAAATGGATAAAGTTTCCCGCTAAGCAGCTCACTTTATTTTTCTTTTCATCCTTGTTTGCCTGGCAGATGAATTTGGAGCCAAACAAAACCTGAAGGTACAAGAAAGAAACCTGAAATATTGCAATTCTGGCTGGCAAGGTCGATTACAAAGTCTTGATTTGAAGACTTAAGAAAGTTCCGTGAAAAAAAGGTCCAGATCTGAGGTGTACAGGATAAGGACTCCATTATGTCTGTGCACTGCAATAGATTGCTTCCCTCCATGGGACTAGGCATGCGAGTCTCTGCACAGATATACTAGGACTTCCAGGAAACCTCTCTAACTTGTGCTCTCACATGGAAATGACACATAGTCAGGCAAGGTACGGCATTAACAGTGGCATCAGCCATCCTGTGGGAGACTCAGAGTGTTGCAGGAGATAAAAAGGCCTGTGCCTCTGAAAGCACAGTCCAGCTTAGACTGTGCATACGGCTTTGAATCATGTATGCCCCTGGGATGAGAAAAGACAGAGCCATGAGAGCTGTACTGCCCTTGGGGACCCTAGGAATTAAGTGGAATCATCAAGAATAAAGTAGGAGGCCAAACCTCCTGAAGAGCTACTTCATCTAATCTTTAAATGAGGTTTACCTGGTGTATGCACAGTTTTCGTGGAATCTGTTACAGACTGTTTGCTGATTATCCTTTACCTTCTTCTCTTGGACAGGCTAAGTGCTTCCATAGTGATAGCCTGGTGCAGTGACCAGTCTATCTTCTCCATTTTCTTCTGCAAGGAGGAAAACTTTTGTGTGTGCTCTCCATGGGCATGACTGGGTGGCTGGCAGCAAAGGAAAAGGACACCAAGTATTTGCATGGTTAAAAACAATGATCCTTCACCTCTTTTTTTTCCTGTCTCTCTGAGATGAGTCTTCTTACCTAATTCTGGCAGTGGTGATTCAATGTCTCCCTTCTTTGCCTGGGGAGATACCACACTTGGCCCATGCTGATTGCTGCTGGTCATTCTGGATGTCATCTCTAAGCATGTGGAGGAACAGAAGGTTATTGGGAGTGGCCAGCATGGATTCACCAAGGGGAAATCATGTTTGACCAATCTGTTAGCCTTCTATGATGGCGTGACTGTCTGGGTGGATGAGGGGAGAGCAGTGGACATTATCTACCTTGACTTGAGCAAGGCTTTTGACACTTTCTCCTGTAACATCTCATAAGTAGGTTTAGGAAGTGTGGGTTAGATGAGTGGACAGTGAGGTGAATTGGGAACTGGCTGAATGGCAGAGCTCAGAGGGTTGTGATCAGTGGGGCAAAGTCTAGTTGGAGGCCTGTAACTAGCGGTGCTCCCTGGGGATCAGTACTGGGTCCAGTCTTGTTCAACAATTCATCAATGACCTGGATGAGGGGACAGAGTGTACCCTCAGCAAGTTTGCTGATGACACAAAACTGGGAGGAGTGGCTGACACACCAGAAGGCTGTGCTGCCATTCAGCAAGACCTGGACAGGCTGGAGAGTTGGGCAGAGAGGAACCTAATGGAGTTCAACAAGGGGAAGTGTAGGGTCCTGCACCTAGGGAGGAATAACTCCATGCACCGGTAAAGGTTAGGGATTGACTGGGGAATCCTGGTGAACAACAAGTTGACCATGAGCCAGCAATGTGCCCTTGTGGCCAAGAACGCCAGTGGTCTCTCCTGGGGTGCATTAAAGAGTATGGTCAGCAGGTCGAGGAAGGTTATCGTCTCTCTCTACTCTGCCCTGTTAAGGCCACATCTGGAGTACTGTGTCCAGTTCTGGGCTCCCCAGTTCAAGAAAGAGAAGGGACTACTGGGAAGAGTCCAGCGAGGGCTACAAAGATGATCAGCATCTCTCTTATGAGGAAAGGCGGAGAGACCTGAGTCTTTTTAGCCTGGAGAAGAGAAGACTGGGCGGGGATCTCATCAATGCTTACAAATGTCTAAAGGGTGGGGGTCAAGAGGATGAGGCCAGACTCTTTTCAGTGGTGCACTGACACAGGACAAGATACAACGAGCACAAACTGGGACACAGGAAGATCTGTCTGAACATGAGGAGGAACTACTTTAATTCAAGGGTGACAGCACTAGAACAGGCTGCCCAGAGATGTTGTGGAGTCTCCTTCTCCGGAGATACTCAAAACTGGCCTGGATGCCATCCTGTGCAACCTTCTGTAGGTGAACCTGCTTTGGTGGGTGGTTGGACTAGATGATCTCTGAAGGTCCCTTCCAACACCTACCATTCTGTGATTCAGGTAGCACAGATATCTCTGTGTTATGCTGGATTCTCTTGTCAATATGCAAATCTACTCTGGGCTGCTTCTGTTACATGCAGTATTACCTTATTTCACAGCAGTTTCATAATAATTAGGGGATAGTTCTCAGAAAAAGAGGGGACATGTCGAAGATACAGCAGTTCCCACAATAGGTAAAGCACTGCACTGAATGCTCATTAGTAAAGCACAGCTTGCAAAGTCATAATGATAATAGAAACGGCAGTGACAATGTCCTGGGTCAGTGCTTTGTGTGCATATATGTTTCAAATGCATGCAAGGGATCCTATTAGAGCTTTAAAATCATTTTAAAGGCTTTGCCTCAGCAAGTTTTCGTGCTCATTTAAACCCCTGGTTTATCATTATGAAGTGTATTAACTTTCCCATGTTTAATGCTTATTTCTGTCCTGAGAGAAATAAACAAATAATACTTTGCAAATGGGCTCTTGGGAAAGGAGGCGAAGTGGCAGCAGGGTATCGTTTGCACTTATAGCTGATTGCTTTAAAAAGCTGTTCTAGAGTTCAAAAGGTGAAAAAACAGGCTTGGTGAACATGTGCATTTTACTTATATTTTCCATTTTGCTCAGAATGGATTTACAGAGCAGTCTTTTGACAGGCATGAGGCAGTGCCAGTTTTTCAAGTCTTGCATGAAAGAAGAGAAAGCAGGAAGTCTTATTTGCACACTATTTCTGTGAGACTGCTAGCCTCAAGTGTAGGCTGCTCCCTGCTGCTGCTACTATATTTACTTCATGAAAGACTGGTTTAAAGTGTAATGAAACCATAGTGGGAAAAGCTGTGCTCCTTTTCCACAAGCATTTAGAAACAAATAAGCATCTTTATGAAGCAATAGTGTCTCTCATGCCAAAAAATGGGCATGCAACTGCCCACAGCAAAGATTCATGTAAGTCCATTTAGAAATGTGTGTTACAGGCGTGAATGAAGTTCAGAGAGTGTTGTTTGAATGGAAAGGTATGTGAAGGTAATGGAAGAAGAAAGTGGAAAGAGTGGGTGAAAGAAGCAGAGAGCAGTCCTTGGGAGTGTGATCCTGAACAAGCACTTTGTACTATGGGCCTTGGAGTGGTGAGCAGAGATGTTGTTGCTTGCTGTGCACCGGTGTGTTCAGGAAGCAGAACTTTGTAAATAAACAGGAACGCACCAGGGATATTTTGTTTCATCTCTGATTTATTTTCCTGAAAGAAGTAATGTCTAATATGGAAATGCTTTTTATTTTCAACAAACAGCAAGATACAGAAATTATTTCATGCTTCCCTCCTGTACTGCCACTGGGTACAGTTAGTATTCAGGCTTCGTTTCTCCTAATCACCTACTGCCAATTGCAATTCTTTCTGGAAAAGCAAATATTGATTTTTGTAATGTGGGAAATGTCAGTTGAGGGCTCAGATTAAGATCATCACATTTTGTGTGGTGTAATCCGCCTTTCAAGTGGAAAAGACTAATATATTAATTTGACAGTGCTTTAATGCTGAAATTAACTGAATATGCAAATGTTTGAGAATAAGTGCTCAGTCAAACCAGTTCTTAAGATCTTGGTGCCTATTTCTTGGGATTTCAATAAAAGTAGCTTGTCTTTTCAAGTAGCTCAATACTTGCATCGTCCCTTGGCTTAATAACCACACTTTCTGTGACACTATCACAGTACAAGTCATTTATAAATCTGTCCTTACAACATCCGTGGAATTTGCTTATTACAGAAATGTGTTGTGGCGGTGAGTGAAGGAAAGGTTGTAGCTAGGGATCTGAATCACTGTGAGGCTTTACACTAAAATTGCCTCGCAGGAGGTACAGCAATTCTGCACAAAGGCTGTGCAATTTATAAGTGGAAACTTTTACTCGACAACACTTTCTCTGTGCATCATTAGGCTTCTTTAAAAACAAAAAAAAAACCCCAAACCAAACCAAAAAAACCCCAAAAAGGTAGCCATGGTGCAATGCTAACACTTATGAGTGATGCATGATTGATGATCCCCTAAAGGCAGTGAGAGAGAAAATTACCTCCTTTCCTCATTTAAGGACATTATTAGAAGACTCAATGAGTTCAAAGCTCAGGAAATTATGTTAAGAGGACTAAACCAGTCTTTAAAAAAACTCAGGATAAATTATTTTCGCAGCAGTTCAAGGGTAAGATTTCTTTTAATGCACTGTAAAAGAAGAATACTTTGAGTCATTGTTACATGGTACTCTTAAAAAATATCTCTCACTTCATTTGTGATTTACTTACACAGGTAGTATTCTCTCCGTGTACTAAATGGACTGCAGTCTTCAGCCAACGCAAATTAATATTACATTTTAAATGCTATGTATGTCCTAGTACCTCAATGTGAAAGGTAGAGGAATCCTTCTCTCAGTTGTGAAGATAACATGATATGCTGGGAAAGAACAGGATGAGCTAACACCATTCGAAACATCCGTGTTTTCTCCTGCAGGGTTTGAGAGCGAGACCAGGTCAGTGTCAGCTGGCAACGTACACTTCTACTGCGAGGGGAAGGGAAAATGGGAATGGTACTAAACAGATCTAAGGACACTTCTTTTCTTTCATTTTTTGCCTTGCATCCTCTATAACTAACGGTTTTGTGGCATTGCTCTAGCATCAGACAGGAACTGGTGAGAGGTGCACGGCAGCTGGTCAGAGGGACATGGAGCTCTGTGTGTCCTGTCACAATCCTACTGGGGCACACCTGGCAGCTGCTTTTTACGGGTTGCAGGCGGAAACAAGACTTGCACAGTGTCCCTCTCTGTATCTGTCTGATCTGTGCCTGGTGACTTTAGCAGAAGTTGTCTGAATGATTCAAAATTTGGAAGAGATCATTGTCTCAAATGTATTACATTCTACACCATTTCCAGGGGGCAGAGAAGAGGCACCTTCAGCAGCCTTGTAAAAGGAGCGCCTGCTGTAGCATGACCTCTACCTTTATGAGGCACAGGGGAGTCTATATGGGAGCGTCTATATGTTACAAACACTCCAAATGGAAAGAGCATCAGCTGGAACTGACACTGCATGAGGTGCCAGGGAATCTAGCCACAAAAGACATCCTTAGGAAATCAGGTTTCATTGCTCTTGTTACTTTAGAATTTTGTAAAGTAACAACTACCCTCACCTGAGCTGAATAAAATGCAAGTTCTTGATTCTAAAAGTGTCATGTTTTATCACAGCCTTTAAAATGGGGACATTTAACTACCTACAAAATATACTTTTGTCTCAGCTTCTAACCAAAAGCCCCTACGGGAGTGGTCTTCAAGTATGACACTAAATATCCTTAACTTATGTCAGCATTCATGGATGTTATGCTTAAGAAAACCTGTATGTTGATAGCATAAATATATTTATAGTTAAAGTGGATCACAGTGGATTTGTAGCATATCTGTGCCCTATCACAAAGTCTTAATGTGAGTTTTTAGATGTCTTTTTTGGAGTATGGGAACAATTTTGAGATTTTTGTGTTCAAGAAGGAGAGAAAAAATATGTCTTGCCTACCTCCAGACAGGAAGGTAAGTGGGCAATTTTCTTACTGCAGGACCTTTATTTGATGTAGTAAAGAAATAAAACCCTAAAATCCCACATTATCACCTGCCATTTAATAAAAATAAGCACAAATAGTGTATTAATGATAGACCATCTAATTTATTTGTGTCTGTGCCAGTTTTGAGGGACTGCAAGCAACACTTGAGTGGCAAGGGAATGAAGAGAACAACATTATCTCTTTGTTGGCTTTTGAGCAACTTACACCTGTCCCCTTAATTGGCTTAACATCTTCCCTTCGAGGACTTGAGATTACTTCACCAACTCAGACAAATTATCTGCATTTTAATAGTCACTTAAGCTTTAAGAATGACACGTGAATCAATTCTCTGTAGTCTTGGTCAAGACTAATGCGTTCCTAATACCATGACTTCACAGCATCACAAAATAATATGAATTTAAATGAGTTGCTTGAAGCTACCAGGCAGAATTGAACATTCCCACTTTCCCTTTACTATATGGAAATAGAATTTTTTTTCTATACACAGAAAGTATCTACTCTTTTTCAGACTGACAATATCCAAATCTAGAAAAGCAACAAATCAAGAAAGAATAACTGTAATGTATCTATCTTGAAATTGCTCTCTTAATATGTTGCATCAATTGCTCTCATAAAATAGCAGCTTTCTCTTAACTACCATCACAGGACAGAAAATCCCCCTCCACTGGAAGTCCAGCAGACAGGAAAATGGCAATTTATGTCTAAATTAACTGAGCTGGAGGCACTTCTCAGCTGCTATGAATAAAGCTGCTAGACATTTTGTGATGTGTCCAGGAGAGACCCAGATGCACACCATTGCCTGTCCCTCTTCAGATTTGTGGTTTATTTGGGAAGGAAACAGGTGTGTAGGCATGCAGGGAGTCACATTTTTTCCTGGAACAAAGTCTGCTGTTGGGACAATCGGGACAATGTGTTTGATGCACAATTTAGATTTAGCCAGTATCTACATACCTTCACATAGCTGAATATACCAAGAAAAGCATTATGTTTCCACATGTACAGGCTCGCTCAAAATTTGGCTGAAAGCGATTAAAGTGCTGGCTTCATCATCATTAAAAACTAATCAGGCCCATCACTGCTGAAACATCAGCTTCTCTTGTTTGTATACAGAGTACATCATTAATTTATTTAAATGTCAGCAACAGACTTCATCAAGGTTCTCTATGCTTCATCCTACATCCCTGTACAGGATGGGAAAAGAAGTTATCACTGCCAACCATCTCAGCTGATTCATCACAACATAATTCAGACATGGCCTTGGATACAACCTTTAAAATCTTTGAGGCTAGAGCGTCACAGACTATTCTCTATGCTGGTGGCTTTGTACCAGGAGTGCTTATTCAGAACATTTACAGCTTTTCTTTTTTCTTTATTTTTTTTCCCCACAGTGACATAAAAAGCATCCTGTAAAGGCCAGAATTAGCACCAGATGTGTATGCATGTGGCTGGGAGAGAAAGAGGATAATTGCGTACACTTCTAAAGTGAAAAAGCATTTTTCTTCCAAGAGTGAATGTACTTAATTCAGTGGGTAACTCTCACTTGCTTAGCTTTGCTGCCCACTGGGACTGAGAATAGCATCCTCTTCTGTTCTGCCACAGCTTACTTTCCTTGCTTCCTAGATGATCTGTGGTTTCATGAAAGCCTGATTGTTGTTTTGTTCAAAGGATTTTTTTGACAAAAGCTATATGTTAAATTAGATAAAAGATGCAGATAGTACAATTAGCATCAGGAGAAAAAAAGTCCCTGAAGCATCAGATCCTTAAAAACGTAGGAAATAGAGTGTATTAACATTAAATTCTGCATAATGAGATGTGCTTGACGTGATGAGTTAATGCATTAGCCTTTCACCCTAGAAACCTGCATTCAAAACCAGAATCACACAGACATTAATTTGGTAGCTTCATACGATTCTCTGTTGAACATTTATCCACCTTACACAAGTCACAGTAGAGTCTGATCTGCCTGGATGCTAAAGAGCAAGCGACTGAAACAGTGTGGAACGCGGGCAGCTCTATTCTGAGCACCTACAGGGCAGTCGGGTCCCGCTAGTCCATTGCTTTCCTGTGAGTCAAGTTGTTGCTGCTGTAGGTCTTTTCTTTGTTCAGCTGACATCTGTGCTGCCAATATATACTAGCTGAAAATTTGCCCCTGTCGTTTTGCAATGTAAAAGTAAGGGTCTGTTACTTAGATTTCATTTAATTGTGACACAAAGAAAAGTTGTCTTCGCTAATTATTTTGAGATTACATGCTCTGAAAGAGACAGGGGTAGAGAGGCACTTGCTTCAGCGGCCAAAAATAAATAAGCTGTGAAAAGAGGAGCCTTATTAGGATTGCTGTTTTTCATCACTGTGCTCCATTACATTATATCAAAATCAAATTGCATTAGGCTAGCAGGGCACCAGCTGACATGCACATTCAATCAGGGCTTTCCAAAGCATACTCCCAGTTTATTATGTGCATTGTAGGCAGTACTTAAATATTAACTGAGTACAAATTCCACTTAGAAGCATTTTAAAAATAACCCTTGATGCGTTCCTTTTCAGGCTTTTGACATCACACTAAGCCTAGGGCTTTGGGTGAAGAGAAGAGACAGCTACCCAAAGTACTCAGTTCCTCAACTATGCTGAATAAGTAAGAATCAGCAAAAATTCGCTGCAAAATCCTTAGTGCTCAGGTCCTTAGGACATACACAGCTTGGGAGAGTTAAATGTAAGCAGCTAATTCAGGATCAGACCTTCAGACGCAGGTATGATTTTTTTCAAATTACAGACACATATTTTGATTTGCATGGTAGCAGTGCACATTTACGTGTTTGTAAGCCAAGGATGAACAGTTCTTTTCATTTATAACCTCTCTAAAAAGATGTCTGTATACTTGTGCAATTGTACAAGTTGTAAGAGGCTTTTTCCCCCTGTTCTTGCCTTTGATATTTGCCAGAGCAAATCTGCACTACCAGAGCAGTGCAGATCTTGGATCTGTTGTAAACTGAAGTCACAGCACTATGAGCTTGTTTTTCTTTCACTGATAAAGATCTTTGGTTTTGTTTTGTTCTTAGCCACAGAGATGCACTGTGTCCCCCAAATCACAACTCTTGCTCCAAAAGTGCTACTCTGTCAGGGCTATGATTAAAAAAAAAAAAAAAAAAAAAAAAACAGCCCTGGGAGAAGGAGTTTAACTAAGTTTAACTAAGAAACATCTTTACCTAAAATGCAGGATCCGATTAACACTTCAGCAGTGGAAGCAGTGGAAGTGTTTGGTGCCCACATTCAGGCTTCTGCACATGCACACTAGTCTCCCAGTCTGAGCAAGGAAGTGATTAATACCTGTCTCAGCGCTGCACTCAGCCAGTAAAGCTGCCAAACACCATGTGTGTTTCTGTTGCGTTTGGTATGCTTGTGGCACTCTGGTGTCCATCTGTTCACCACAAAACAGAACTCCGTGCTCTTCCCTCCAGTACCTGGTAGTGGTGCAACATTGCTGATGTTAGTCAGATTCCATCTTGCTGGCTGCCTCTGGCAGTCTGGGCATCTCAGTGGCACAGCTGTAACATGGGAAGTGAAAGGTGCTCGGCAACTCTTATACAATGCAGGCATTTACTGGGAGTTGGAGGAAATATGCTTGAGATCCTGGCACTAAAGGAGGGCTACACACCAGAGCTCTCATTTCCTGAGCAAGTTCAAGGACTAGCAAGTAATTATGTAGACAATGCCTCCCGCTATCACCCTGAGACAAGTGAGTTTTGTCAAGCACTTAACCTAAGAAGAGGGATGAAGTACTTAAACAAG
The DNA here is from genome assembly GCA_013398295.1 of Chionis minor. Taxonomy (NCBI): domain Eukaryota; kingdom Metazoa; phylum Chordata; class Aves; order Charadriiformes; family Chionidae; genus Chionis; species Chionis minor. Next base: position 1,414,558 of record VZSF01000873.1, read on the forward strand.
GAGTTTTAACTCAGACACCTGACCTGGAGAGAATGAGAGTTCATGTACAACTCAAAAAGTGCACTCTTCTGATGCCTAACTTTTTTCTCCTCAGCATGTTGCAGTCATGTTTCCAGTTTTAGTAGTACCTATGGTATCTTTCTGTGTCTCGGTTTCAGCTTTATGTCATCCTTCCCATATAAAAGCTACAAAGGTTTGTCTCATCTACACGTGGCTCAAGGCACCTCTATAAACTATTATCCACCTCTTGCAACAGAGTAATGCAAGGATAAAGCTGTAACTCAGCAGTTAGTTTATTAAAGCCCTTTCAGCAAGTTCATTATTCTCATCACACCTCTGTGTGGGAAGCTGGGGTGCAGCAGTGCAACATCATGCAGGTATGACATGTTCCCCATATTGCCTTCCAAACCACTCTTTTCATCCTGAACTGCTAAAAAGGGGTTTTGGAACTGCCTCGCAAAGTGATGACATTGCTATGGTCAAAGAGCAATGGTTAGTTCATGTCAGTCTCATGCTGGACACTGCTAGAAGGAAAAATCCAGTCTTTCTCAAACATCAGTTTATTCTGCAGCACCTGAACATCTGTAACAGAGAAACATTCTCCCATGAAACATTTTCCTATGAATCCTGGCATTTCGCTACTTTGCACTTCAATTATTTTTGACTAAGAAATGCAACAGGAGGATTCCAGAGGCTACCCAGTGGAATAAACAACAGCCTTTATAAATGCAAAGACTATAAATAAGCAGGCTGATAAGAGCTGGGTATCTGTCAATTTAAATGGCATTCAGCATGTGAACTTTTAATTGAGATGAAGCATTGTGGCACAATGTATTCCATTTATTACTTTCCATTAACTTTCATGTGACCTATTTCTCTACCTTTTGACAGGTTCATCTTTCTGAGAACTTCACAGACAAAATGATATTTTCCTTTTCTGTCTGCTCAGCTGTGATCTCAGTTTGAAGCATCGCTTAGCATTCACCACTAAAGGCAATAATGCCAAAGGCATTAAACATTACTTTATACTCCCCGTCCTCTTATTTAATTTTCCTTCTGTTTCTTAACCCTACTTATCTTAAAGTCTGGAAAAAGTATTTGGTGATCAATCTTCATGGCTTCCTTTTTGGCCAATTAAAATGAGAGATGCCTTGCAGTTGCTAATCTGGTGAAAGAATAGGAAGCCAGAAACACTAGAAACTATTATTACCCTTAGTCCTTAAAAAGAATACAGGCATACAAGTTAAAGAAGTGATTAGTAATTATGAATCATAGTCACTGACTTTCAGATTTATAGGAATATTTTTATCCACACAGTTTCTATCTTGGCTTACTTGATTCCTACTATAAAGGCAGCAAGAGTGCAATTTCAGTGGGTTTGGTTGTAAATACAGATTTCTAATAACTCTTACTATGTCCCTGCTGAATTTTGTGCCAATTAAGTCACGGACTCCGATGCTCATTGCAAGCAAAGACCTTTATCATTAGTTACACACGCCTTATATATCTTTTCAGAGCATAAGCGATACTTGGCGCTTACCAGTGGAAATCTACCGGTACGTATGTATTTTGCTACTCCCTCTTTGCTAAGAAGTCATGTTATCACACACAGCTCTTTGCTTAACCACAACATCCTCTTGGTGCAATTTGCAGTTCCTCCTAACCTTCATGCTCCCACGGCTTCCTGGCGACCAGAGCAACAATGTTTTGTTGACTACCCAAGGTCATCTCTGACTCTGTTTCCACAGAATTTCATCTTCCTGAAGTGAGTGGGGATTATGCTATGAATGTTGCTCAGTGAAAAAAGTTTCTGCTAACAAGCGGCTAATCTGTACTTTCATTTTTTAATACAGAACAGTTTCAAGTCCTGTGTATAAATCTAGTGGTATAATATGCTCACACTTAGGGCTTATGCTCATTGAGGGCTTATGAGCATGCTAGGTCTCGGGGACACTGCTCTCCAGATAAAATGAGTGGAGACTGCTAGAATCCAATGGATACCAACCAGACGGTGTCAGAGGTAGGATCTATATATCCATGAGAAAAGGGAGAAAACCAAGGTCTTTCCTATCCAACCCATGTACAATTGTTGGATAAATGACCTTGTTAGGTGAAACCTAGAGTTTTTATTTCTCTAGTAGTGTAAGCTACGTAACTACAGCCATACTGTAACAGTGATTTAGCAAAATCAATATATATTTTTTTATTTCTTCAGGCAAAGAAACAAATATGATTCACTCACCAACCAGTTTATGTTTTTTTACTATTAATGGTGGTAGATTGAGAATAAGGTTTTAATATATTAAGTCTGAATGGAGCCCCAAATCCAATATCGAAGGTCTTTCTGAATAGTGTCATTTTAAGAGCTGATTTTGAAGAACCAGGGACTAAATATTTTTAGGATGTTCATATTAGTTCAAAACAGTTATAGGGTAAGTTACATTCACGTATGAAAGTATTTCTTGTATGAAATAAGTATCTGTTAAGAAAAGTTGGCACTGGCGTATTCTAAAAATATTGAAAAAAGTATTTTGATATGTGCAAAATGAAAATGGTCATTTATGTAGTAGCAATATAGTCTATTTACTATTGAGGTCAGTACCTGGAACATATATATGCAGATTTAGCTAAGCAGAAATATAATTTCTACAATGTGATTGATTAGGAAAGTTACCTGATTATGCTGAACTTATTTAACTACTTTTATAGTTTGCTAAAAACATTTGTTTAATTTCATTCAGTAAAACTTATTTAAATCTGCTCCAGTGTCCCATCCAGAAAACAGCATACATACTTTAAGCAGCATCCCTTCCACACAAACATAAGGTTACTTACTGTGAACTGTTATCCAGATGCCCATTAAGAGACAAGCTGGCTATTTACCTTTGGTCAGATAGTTCCCAAGAGTTAACATGAGGATTAAAACTGCTATGTCAAATACTGGAGAGTGAATTCCAAGCCTCCAACATGCTCTGCATGAAAGATTATCTGCATCCTCTGTAACCTTTTAATCTGCAGCCCAGGAAATCATCAATTTAAATTCCCATATTCAAATAAACCAAAAAATACTGACATTAACTTGCTATCTGATTTCCTTTATCTTAACCTTTCTTTCCTGAAATTCCCCTCTTCTTTCCCCAGTCACATAGTTTGGCAGCTCTTGAGATAATAAAATCATACACAATTGCCTTACTCCAACATCTTTGCTTGGGTTTGCTGCAGGATAATTTATTTCATTCTGGGCTGTAAAAGAAAAAGAATGTTGCCATTTTGATTTACTGAGAAGATGGTTAGACCTTACAGGTTAGTTTCTGCCTCCACAGTAGAGCATGTGGTGTAAATAAGATCTTCCCATAGGTACAAACACAAAAGCTTCATTTTTCATAGGTGATCAGAAGTGCTGTGCATGTAGAGCACCTATTGCACACCCAAAGGATGTTTTTCCAAGAAGTACCTGTTTCTTGCCCCTGTATTCTGCAGGAGCATGACTTGTATGGTCAAGGCTGAGAGACTGGTATTAAGAATCCTGTATGAAGAAGCAGGTAGTCCATGAAAATACCAGAATATTCACTTTTTCAGGAAAAAAATGGATTCAGGCTTCATTATTTCTCATGGATATTTTTGCTCCTCTGAGCACGTGACCCTTTCCCTGAGAAAGGGACATCCACAACATCCTATTCTGTCATTTCTAGGTCTAACTGTTATTTGGAAGAGGAAAGCGGAAGCATGGACTGTGATACGTGCTTCAGGACCGCTTGCTTGTCAGACATTAGAATACATGAGGGAGATAATTGTGATGGTGGCTAATTGAGATGGTGGTGGAAGCACTGCTGAAGGTGACTGTGTTCTACCAGCAATTTTTTTTAGACAGTTTGCTGTCTAGAGACCTTACTAAATGCCACCAATCTCAGACATGAAAGCAGTGGCTGCTGCTCTATCAAGGTTGTTGCTTAATCCTTTCTAAATGGCAAAAAGATCATAAACTTTTCTTCTAAGATAAACACCTGAGCAAGCATTTATGTATTTTTTGTTATTGAGTTTCTTATTAAATAATAACTTGTTAACTGCAAGGCAAGCAAAACTGAAGTGGAATCATAGAGACACGGTGAACAGGGAACCCCAAACGTTACTTGGTAGTGACATACGCATTGCATCATTGCATACATTGATAGGCGTTACACGTGAACTTATTCCCTTGTCTCTGGCTTGTGTTCTGTGCAGCTTAGTTTCTCAGACAATTTAAGTTCCTAATTAAATGTGCTCATTATTTCAATTTATTTACCTATACTTCAATTAAAAAACTGCCTAAGTTGTGAAGTATGAGAGAAGTTAAAAGTTTTCTGCTAATTCATTTTTAAGACAAGAGAACTACCTAACATAGTCTTAAAGTGAACACTTACAATAGAACAGTGACACTCTGATTAAATAGCGAGTTCCCATCTGTTACCATTAATGTATTTGTGATTAACAAACAAAATTTCATCCCCCACCTTCTCCAATTGACTTATCAGGTTGCATACTCCTGACTTGAAAGCACCTTTGAAAATCAGGTCTCCTCCAGAAGAGTCCTACAAATCCTTATATTTTGTCATTACCTCTCATGCATTTCCCACTTCAGTTACCATCTGTAGCTATCCCATCATGTCAACAATGTGCTCTTTCTCACCAGGTGCAAAGAGCATTACTATTCATGTTCTTTATTTTCTTAATTACATCTTGCACTTCTAGTTACTCTGCCTCAGGTATCTTAAGTATTAATCACTTCAGAGTCACTTGTGCTAACCTGAACATGGCTATCCACTTACCTCTCTATCATCAACAAACCAAAATGCGCTGATTACATATTTGAAAGCAGACTGGCATGCTGGTTTTTCACTGTGACAGTTTTTTCAAATGTGTACAAACCAGTCTCAATCTTCTGTTCATTTCCTCTCCTCAGACATCTTTCACTGTATTAACTTGTCCAGTAGGCATGCAATCAACAATTCTTTATAAAGTGAAATTACTTGCAGTGTCTCTGGAGAGGCTTTTATTAACCCTCTCCAGGCTCATTTATCTCATTAAACTTGTTCCACATTTTCTTCTCTGGGAAATAACAGTCATTCCCTCTGTTATTAACTGAAATACTGCTAGGAAGCCTTCAGTTTGTCCTCTTGTTTCATAACACATGTATTCCAAGTGTGTTAAGTTTAGGAAACACCAGAAAGAGACTTTTTCCTGAGCTACTTAAGCTGTTGCGATTTTCTGACAGCATCAGGAGTAGCAAGAGGTGACAGGATGACTTATTTCATTATACAGGGTACTGAACTGATGCAGCACTGGAGAGATGAGATCTTTTTATTCAACTGAATCGGCTGGAGTCTGCTTTTGGGATAGGAGTGTTGGTTTCTTATCTCCACTGCCCTCAGGAGATTTGAAATTGTTCATAGCAGACACGATGTTTACCTGCCAGTTCTCACACAAGAATGCACTTATTATTATGTTAACATTAGCAAACAGTGCTCTAGGCATTGCTATGGACTATCATTCCTTTAGCTTTTTTATTTGCTACTCAACATTTTAACAGGGTATATTTTATCAGCTTTCTGGAAACCTTCTGTATTTAACAGTATGCTGCAACATTCCTGCTAGGTCAAGAAGATTGCGTTGCACTTCAAGAAAAAAATGAGCACTTCAGATGTATATTGGGGGATAGCAATGAGAACGAGCAGAAGTCTACAACACATGACCTTCAAAGAAAGACTGAGTGAATTGGTATTACTGAGAGTAAAAAACCAGAAGACTGAACAGAGTTGAATTAAGTCTTCAAGTACGTAAAAGGCTGCTTCAGAAAGAAAAAGAATGATCTGTTCTGTCTGTCCGTGGTGAATATGGAATGAAATACTGAGCTAAAGTTGCAGCAAGAAGATTTGCTCTAGGTCCTAATGTGACTTTGGCATACATAACAAACTAATTATCGCCTGCTCTGTACAGGCTCAGCCATTCTAGCCAGGCTCTTAGGGGTTTGCAGGCTGTTTCTGTGAAATACATTACTATAGCAGTTATTTTTTGTTATTTCAATTTTAAAAGCTCTTTGACCTTTTAACTAAATTGTAGCTCTGTTTTATTAGGTGTTCTGTAAGCACAAAAACAAACCCTGCCCTGAAATGACAACTCAGAGAGTATTAAAAAACATTATCATTGATTTTTTTGCTTTTTGGTAGCACTTAAAAATGGCAGACATGGCTTCAGCTCCTCTGTGTAAGACAGACTATACATACCTGACCACCACAACTATCCAAGGGTATAAAAGGCCTTCTGCTCTGTAGTGGCGTAGAACAAGGTCTCTTCAGGTCCTCAAAAAACCATTGCTCATGATATGCAACAATGTAGTTGCAATAATTGGTGAGCCTGTTTGCGGCATAATCTTGCATAAAGCTTTTAATTAATTTGTCATTTTTCCTCTGGATGGCCCTGTGAAAAACAGATTGGTTACAACATATCCATGCAACAAGAATAAGTCTCCACTCTGTTGCCATTCAGAATGGAAAAGATGCAAATTTTAAAACTACACAAAGCTATTCATAATTTAAGTAGCTTCTTAAGATGGTTCTTACCATTTCTTGACATCTGCATGGTTATGTTTCAGCTAAGTAAAGACCACAGTGACAATTGTTCATCTTTGTTTAAAGGAAGACAATTTAATCAGGATAAGTCTTTTCTTTTTGTAAATAAAGAATTTTACTATATAGATGACTGAATGAGGCTATCAAGTGCCTTGGCTAAGAAATTGAGTGAAGAGTAGTAAGTCAACACTGTTGAGATATTTTTAAATATTGTCATCATCTTGCTTTCCACTTAAACAGCATCTCTCATTTAAGTCTTGAAGTACTGAAAACAATATTCAAGAAGTCCCTCAAGACATAGGAGTATTAAGAATCTGCTGTAATACGGAGACACCAAATGTAGCCTTGAAGAGAACTTGTAATGACACACAGAAATTCTTACTCATATTCTGAGCAGTGACACACCTAAGATCTAGTAAGAACATTTTCGCTTGTATTCTTGAACGCCCATTGTTCTGTTTTTTCTTTCAGAAAGATGGTTGCTGTTCTACTATGTATGAAACTCTATTTGAAACTTGTAACACTCTTTGTGAGTGCACAAATTATAGCAATGATATGCAATGGTCCTGTTCAGAAACGTTTGATCTTTCAGGGAAATAACTTGTTCTGCTGTAACATTCTTAGTTACTGACATGCATGATTTAGTTCTCTAAAGTTCTGAAGGTACATAGCTTATTTTTAAGTTTTGCACATGCTATAGTTATAGAAGACCATAAATACCAACAGCGCCTCATACTTCAGTTTCCTGTCTGACTGCACCAGATGCTGCAATGCAGATTCATGAAACCCTAAATTAGGCAGTGATAGGATAATCTGCAATAGATCTCCTCCTAATACCTGGTAGCAAGGATTGGCTTAAACTCTCAAACGTGCAGTTTAGTGTTTCTTCCAGCTTGTGTATTAATAGCAATCATTTAAATTCCAGATGGTATTGTTATCCTTTTAAACGTTCAGTCACTTTTTATATCATTGGTTTTGAACTGTAGCCATAGTCTCTGCAGCTAAGTTGCATGTGATGTAAAAAAAAAATTCTGTAATGTCTTTTTAGAAGTGTCCAGAAGAACTCGTGGTCATTTTGCTGCTGCTGTTAACATTGACGTACCTTAAGAAAATATTCAGCTGTCATGAAAATCTCTCAGGTGCAGAATGAATTTTCTGGAAACAAGCAGCCCCACCCCAGAACAGCCAGTAAATCAGAGGCTACCATGGTTGTCTAAATTAACACTGAATGAAAACCTGGGTCTCTCATATCCCAGGTGAGTTCCATAATTGCTCGCAGTCCATTTAAAAACCAACAGCAGATGTTCCATAGTGCATTGCATATTCATTATGCTAGAGATGGCTTCTGTACCTTGGCATTTGAGGAACTGGGTTGGAGTATGTGAAATGAAGGCTTGGGTCTCTGCTGCAAGCCAGAAAATACAAGCTAAAAAAGAATTTTCTTTTTTCTAGCTGAGCACCTAAGCATTCAAGGTCTTAGCATTTCTAGATGGCTTACTCTGTTAAATGCTGCCCTCTTCTTCCTGTCAGAAGAATTATGAAGCACAAAATCACATGAGGAAAATAAAAGTGTATGTGGTTTTTTGCCTTTTGGGACAGAAATTTATTTTTAAAATCAGTAAGTGCAATTGTTTTCCTGTCAGTGACTGGAAATTGTACTTCAGACTGCAGTCCACATAATGCCTCACACTGTTTTACGTTATGTTTCTGTACTGTTGTCCATTCCCTGTTCCCATTTCTTTGTCCATTCCCTGTTCCCATTTCTTTGTCTTTTTTTCCTCTTCTCTTGCCTTTCCTTGTATCAAAATGGAGAGCCACTATCTTCCATGCAAACTGTCAGCAAGCCCCATTCTCAAAGCTTCAGTTGACCAATGTCAGATGGGTAAGCAGTTTAGCTTCCTCCTTCCTCCCATATGTATTAGGCTGCATTTAGCAGAACTGAAGTTCATTTGCCATCTTGCCATCTGCCAGAAGGTCCGTGACTGAAGTATTTGCCCTTTTGTTTCCATCCTGTGCAGGTACAAGGACATCATTACCAGTGAAGTACATAAAGCAGATATTTAAGAGGGCTTGTAGCTTCCTCTTGTAACTCCCTTCTCACAGCAAGCACACAAGCAGATTTTAAGATATAAATGCCATTCATTTGTTCTCTTGAGAGGCTAGTGTGACACAGTAGAGCTAGTAGAGCACACGTGTGACCTGTTGAGATAGAAAGGTGCGGTACAGCTGGAGGGAAGGCGTGTGAGTGTTCACATGACCTAGTCTGCACTTTACATTTCTCAACACCCAACATATGCCTAACACATTAAGCTCTGCTGACCGGCTGTCTCCCTCTCAAATGGAAAAATATGACCCCACTCATGAGCACTGTTCTCTGAAATTCCAGCCTCAGAGCAATGAATTCCCTTTTGTTCTCTTCTAGGTCTTTTCTCAAAGGGATATAAAACCTCTGCACTAAAACAGTTTTGGAAAGCTTAGTTCTGCTTTCAGAATGCCCTACCTTTTCTCTTATGCCTGACTACTTTCATTGAAGTGTCAGACAGGTTGGGAAAAGCCACTTGTGCAATCAGAATAGGGGTAAGACTCAACAAAATGTTTTGCTCTGGCCCAAGCTTATGACAGATGCTGTAGCAACACTCATAAATCTGATGTTATTGGCTGTCCTTTGCTAGAATTATGTGGTTCCTACCATCATCCCTTGTCGCTGGAGACTTGGGAAGCATGCTTTATCATTTTGTAAAACATTAACATAAGCCTATTAAAATGCAAAAGCGTCACATTAATATGGGGTAAATCACCTAGTCTGGAGCCTTTAAGGCAGGCTGTGAATTATTCAATACCATGATAGATTTAGCCAGCACAACACAGCAAGCCTCTGATTAGCCCCAGGATAGATTTTGAGAGGTCATTAAGATCAACATATTCCTTTAAATGCACCCTCTGTGTGCGAGTGTATGTGAAAATGGAAAAAAAAAAAAAAAAAAGAAAAAGAAACTGTAAGTCTTAGGAAGGACAATCAAAGAGATCCCAGTCTTACAGGGTGTAATAAAACATGGCTGATACCAGACCCAGCTGAAATAGCCTGGAGGCAAAACCACCTCTTGTGTTGTCCTGCTTACAGCAACAATTAGGAGAATGGAGTTTCCAATAAGAGATGTGAGCATGAATCCCTGATAACTGAGTGTCAGAGACTAGTCGTAGAGATATCAGGTAAATAAACAAACCTGATTCCAGTGGAGCTGCTTCAAACAAAATGGAAAGCAAACACAGTCTCAGCAATATCCAATCATCACTAACTCATGCACACAAATCTGTTCCATATTTGTAAAGGAAAAAAGGACAAACAAACAAAATATATCTAGGGTATTTGCATGCTTATTTAATTGTGGGTTTTTTTCCCTTTAATTGCAAATTATATCAAGTACTGTCTTTCAGGCTCTAATTAGAAATACCACCAACCATGGTGAGCATTTCGTCCTGTTAATCTGACCAAGAGATGCATTACAATTAATTTTGACTGTATATTGACTGCTCTGTTTGCTTCTAGCACAGAAAGGAGTGCTGTACCCACAAATGCATTTAATCAGGTATAGGACCTTCTTGCTGCTGCATGTGTAATCAACTTCTGCTATTAAGGCTCTTCTGGGAGCTGGTAAATGAGTAGCATATGTAATTTCTTCATTAACGTACCTGTTTACTCCCAACTGTGCTTTGAAGTAGATTGGGGCGGGGTTCCTGTCTGGTAAACCCTGTTCCAAGACTGGATCCCTCACAGTAGTGAGTACAAACCTTAAGAAACTTAGGTAACCTGGAATTGTTTATATATGTTCTGTCCCCTGTCCATCATCGAAGGGGAATATCTTTAGAGAATACTTTTTTACTTTTTCAGTACTCTATCCTTGTAAAACTGATGCTTTCTGATGTTAGTCTAAACGTGGGGAGCGCTCAAGAGCGTGTTCCTAGGAGTTGTGCGTTGGAGGTTATCATCACGTGCAGTTCCACTGCAGAGAGCTTAAATTCCCTTTAGGATGGTTATCTGTGCACCACTCAGTTCAATGCACAGAAGTGAGATCCTTACCACAGCTTCTTTCCTGCCCTCCCACAGGTAAAAGTGTGCTTGGAGTGTATCAGTAAATCAGTCATATATTTTCTTTTAAATCGCCAGTGGACCGAATGCATGTAATAGCTTTACACATATTTCCTGAGGCAACTTTAATGTCCATGTATAATGAAAGGTCAGGGTGAATAGAGTGTATGTATTGAGAAAGCCTGTTCCTTGACTCTGACCCACAACTCTGGCACTTCTTTCCAAAAGAATTAGGGAAGACAGTGAACCTACTAAGCTGCCAGGCAAATATTGAGACCATTTTGAAATAATTGTCCCATAAACACCCATTTCCTTGTGTTTTCTGCTTCTTACTCTACTCACTTTCAGAGCTCTGTAGCAAGGCAGATTTCTCAACAGGGCTTCTCCTCCAATGCGCTTGCGCTTTTTTTTTTTTTTATATATGGTTGCTCTAAATTTGCTAGTAGACACAAAGCTCTCTGTGATGCCTTTCCCTGAAACGGCTCTACCTTCACAGACACTGTTTGCATCTGCTGCAGTGGCATGAAACCTTTGAGAAGGTAGCCCTGAAAGGTTTTCAGATGGTTTCTAACTGTGCTTCTGAGGCGTTGGAACAACTTGACTGGCTTTTTATGGCATAAATTACAGAAGTGGCATGAAAACAGATGAGTTTATTAAAACAGAGTGAATCACTGATGACATTTAAGTCTAATTAAGTCAGGCTACTCAGCTTAATGATTTGTTCCAGAGGAGGTAACTATTTAGGAATTCATAATGTTTAACACAGATCTTCTGGAATAGGGTATTGTACCTAGGGGTGCCGTTACCAGGGTCTGTAATAGCAAATGCTTTCACTTAAGAGGCTGTGCCAAGTTAAATCACAGTGAAATTTATCCTAGCCATTTGACAATACTATCCCAAAATGTTGTCATGGTTGAATAAACATTTGGGAGTGGGAGGAGGGCACAAGATTTCACAATGACAAGGTGAGCCTATTTGTAGCCAGGAATAAGATGGGTAAAGCCAAAAAGGTGTTTGTCATCCTCACCTATGAAAATGCCCTATAGTTTCATGTTCAAAAAATACAGAAGTGAAACATTTATTTTGGTCTCAGTAACAGAAGTACCCCAACTTAAGGGGAAAGCTGCTAAATGCTGTCCCTTCCAGTGATGTAGTCCATGCATTTCAAAATATAAACTCCAGTTAAATGTTCATCAGTGCCTGGTTTGGCTTTTCTTGCTTCTCTACTGGGCTGCAGCATTTCTGTATCTTTGCAGCCAAGACACACTTGTAATTAATTTTGATTTGCAGTCTTTGCCTGCAGCTTAATAGTTCAAGGATATCTTGTTGTGTAAACTAGATACTGCTCCTCTGACATAGCTGCTGTTATACAGACAGCTTTCCTAGAAATTAAACCTTGGACTTCTTTCTTCAGCATTAATATGACTGGCTGCATGCTGCTCAGTTACTTGAATAGAAAATGCTATTTATTTCTTCAGCAGAGTGTGTTTAACTAACCCTGTTATCACTGATGGCAAGCAATGCTCAAAGGGGCCAGTACATGCCTGTATGTCATATCTGCACCTTCAGGGGCTTCCAGAAGTCATATGTCCCTCTATGTATTAGATGACTACGTTGCATACAGAGCTTTTATTCCCCCTGCTACCCTGCAGTCGGGACAAAGTTGCTACTTGGCAACAAGGAATTTCTTGACCCAGATCCTCTGGGGGGAGTTGTTTAGTTTGGGGGTTTGTTTTCTAATTTTTTGGGGTGGGTTTTGCTGATGGCACTAAGCATAGCAGAAAGCAGAACTATAGATCTCAGCTCTTGAAATGGTTTTTGATGACTGCGTAGAACTATATCTGTAATGTGCCTATCATCAAAGGGTACCCTTTGCAAGTCTTCGGCTTGCTGAAGTGCATCCTTGAGTCCTCTTGGCAAAGGTATAGCAGGGTGGTATGATAGCTCTGAAATTCTGTCTGGCAAGGCTCTCTTCTAACGATAGATTTCTGTGTAGGGTGATTGGGCATGTTCCCCAGCTCAAGTATTTAGAATCTGTCATAATGAATGCAGAGAGTTACGCTTACGTGGACAAAACACACACACATTTTGCATGCCCTTTTATCTGCAAGGTTATAATCTTTCCTATTTTGATTTGAACAGTATCAGTGTCTCAAATTGCTTCTTGTTACTGTTGCTGTGTTACAGGAAGCAATTGGCACTGGACTCCACAATACGAAGTGATGAACTCAGTACATTACAAATATTAGGTTCTTACTTAGGCAATAGTGTCCTATGTACACTAAACAAGATAAAAACCTCAACCCAAAATCTGCAAAACAGGCAAAACAATCCCACATGCAGATAAATAAATAATTACTAAAACACAGATCCATTTCACTACATCTGCAACATGTGAATACAGCTATCACTTTTTTTTCTTCTTGGAGAGTTGTCATCTGCTGTGTCCTTGCTTCACTATAAAATTGCACTGGATCTGCCAAATCATACATGCAATATTAAACACCACAGGCAATGGATTCATGCACAACAAATGTTATGTAAATTGTTGAGATAATTCTAACTCCTAATTTATGTCACTGAACAAATCTGTGTTTGTTCCTCCAGCTAACTTTACCACTCACATGGCTCGTTTATTGTTTCAATCAGGAACCGATGAACTAAAAACCTTTTCTAAAGCCAGCAGGACATTCCTAAATGGACGCTGCTCAGAAAAATGGACATTTATTTAATTGCAGTGCATCTCATTTACATATTCTATTGCCTGTAAATGCAGCTCCATTGCTAGACTTTGTCCCACACAGAGAAACATACAGTGAAGGGTAATCTACTAGCTTGACAGTCTAGGAGAGAGGAAAAACCATCAGTGGTTAATATAGAAATAGCCAAACTTGTTTACACAGAGGGCTATACTGGCCAGCTGCCAGGAATCCAAGCACTACACTTGATTTATAAAGATATTTGCATAGTCTTCTTATCTATCATAATTCTGCTGATATTAGCAACTTTATTGCAAGTGGAAATAAAAGTATTAATAACACTGCAATAAAAAGCTGCATATTATTTGTTTTTACTTCCTTGTTGTGGATACAGCAGATGTTTGGTTTTTGGTTGGGAATGCTTAAATTCACATTTCCCTTCACATCTAGCAAGCTGGGTGTCTGGGACACTAGTTGGCTACATGGCCCAAAAGGACATAGGATAGCATCAGATACTTACTGAGATCTGGCTTCTTCCTTTCGTTTTCATGCAAGTCCTATGAAAGTGTTCTCATTATCTAAAAAGACAAAATAAAGAAGTCACAGCACTCTTTGGGATTAATGATACTGCAGAGGCTAGACTGATTGTCATGTTCGGACAATCATATGATAATACAGGAGGAATCTAGTCAATCTCCTGCTCAAAGCAGGGCCAGGTATGGGATCAGACCAGATTGCTCAGGGTTTTAACCAGTTGGTTGTTGGAATTTCCAAGGCTGGAGCGTGCACAGCCTTTGTGTGCAATGCGTTCCCCTGCTTGACTGTCCTCATGAGGAAAAAGATTTTGCTTATAGCCGGTCTGATCCTCTCTTTTTTCAATTTATGCCCTTTGCCTCTTGTCCTCCCACCATGCACTGCTGTGAAGAGCCTGGCTTCATCTTCTTGGTAACCCCCTTGCAAGTACTGGCGGGCTGCCATTATGTTCCCCCTGAAGTCATACCTTCACCAGGCTAAACAAGACCTGATCTCTCTCAACCTCCCCTCATATGGCAAGCATTCCAGCCCCCAACTATCCTGTGGCTCTCTGCTGAACTTTTTGCAGGTTATCAATGTCTAAAACTGGACACAGGATCTAGATGTGATCTAATGACTACTGAGCAGTGGGCACGCCAATCTACTGAGCATGTCAGGCTACTGGACATGCTCCTTTTTGTACAGCCCAGGATGCTGTTGGCCTTCCTTGCTGCCAAGAATGCAGCTGGGCCATGTTCATCTCACTGTTCATTGCAATCCCTAGGTTCTTCTCACCAGAGCTGCTTCCCAGCCAGTCAGTTCCTGCTCCATCTTGATGCTGAGTCTCTTCCTTCCCAGGGGAAGGACTTTGGATTTGTACCTCTTGAATTTCATAAGGTTGCTGTCAGCCCATTCATTCCTCTGGTCTGTGTAGGCCCCCGTGCTCAGCAGCTCTGCCCTCAAGCAAGGCTCTCCTGCTAAAGGGAGGACCGTCCTCCCCCGCTTCCCCACCAAGTTTGGTGTTATCTTCAAACTTGCCAGTATGGCCTCCATCACCTCCTCTAGGTTGTTTATAAAGACGTCAAACAGGATAGGTTCCAGGATTGACCCCCGCAGTACTGGACAAGCCATCAGCCTCTGGGTAGTGTATGTCCCATTAATTGCTATCCTCAGAGCCTAATCATCCAACCAGTTATTTACTCATCTTGTTTTTCACCCATCCAGACCATAACATCCTAACTTGTTTGAAAGAATACTGTAGGAGACAGTGTCAAAAGCCTTGCTAAATTTGAGGTAAATGTCAGCCATTGCTCTCCTGTTTGTCCACAGATCCAGTCATTACAGCACAGAACGCAATCAGATTGGTGAGACATGACTTACTCTTGACTTCCTAATCACTTTCTTCTCCCCAGTGTACCCAGAAATGTGTTTCAAGATGACTTGTTTCATGATTTTCCCAAGGAGCAAGGTGAGGTTGACTGGCTGGTTGTTCTCTGGATTCCTCTTTTGGCCTCTTCTAAGGAGAGATACATCGTTTGCCTTTCTCCAGCCCTCTGGGATCACCCCTGGTTTTCATGACCTTCAAAGATGATTGAGAGTGGCCCTGCCAGGATTTTAGCCATTTTCTTGACCACCCATGGATGTAGCCTGCCAGGTACTATTTGGTCTTTTATGGGTCAAGTTCTCTCAAGTGATCCTCATCTTCTGCTGGTAGTTCTTATCCTTTTTTCTAAACAGAGAAGCCAGAGAAATCTTGTTTGTGAGGACTAAGGCGAAGAAGACATTGAGTAATTCAGCCATATCTGTGCCTGCTGTCTCATACCCCATGTAACAATGATCTCACAGTTTCCCTGTTTGTCCTTTTAGTACTAAGGGCACTTTTTGCCCTTGACACTCCTTACAGGTGTCAACTTTAGGTAAGCTTGGGCCTTTCTAGTGTTGTCCCTGCATGCTCAGAAAATATTTCTATATTTATTCTTTATAGCCTGTCCCTGCTTCCACCTCCTGCATACTGGCTTCTTCTTAAGTTCACTGCTTAGCCAAGAGAGCCTCATGAATCACCTACTTGTCTTCCTGAATATCAGGGTGGATTATCGCTGCACTTGGAGGATGCTGTCCTTGAAGACCTGCCAGCTTCCCAGGTATCCTTGGCCCTTCAGAGCAGCATCCCATGGGAACCCACTTACAGTCCCCTGAATAAACTTAAGTCTGCTCACCTGAGGTCCACCTGAGTACTTTGCTACAGTCCTTCCTCACACCTGTCAGGATCTTGAACTCACTGTTCCATGGCCACTACTGCCAAAGCTACTGTTGATTACCATACCTCCAACTAGTTGTTCCTTGTTAGTGACCAGCAGATACAGCTGTTTGTCACCTTTGGTTGGTCCATGCTATACCGATTGCCTTTGGTTCCACAGACTTACTCTTTTGGGGGACTTCATCTAACTGTTTTTGTTGCTTGCAGTCAACTTACAGGCAAGTGTCTGAAGCACTCAGATTTACTCAAATTGACTTTTTTCTTCTTGTTTGTTTTCCAAAAGATTTTTCTGTGTTATAGAGCTCTGACGCAACTTTGCTGTAGTTGGGTAGATGTTTAGCAGTCGGATGAGTACAGCTGTATCCTAAAGAATCCTGCCAGAGCTCAATAAGATCTGTAACCAGCTGTACACAGTAGTCTCCTCTATTTGGATGCCTTACTGACCACCTTAGTCCCAGGACACAGATGTAGCCCCCATGCTGCCAATAGTCATCCCTTTTATAGAGTATGCTGGTTAGATTCCAAGGGCAGAAATTGAAGGCTTGGAGGAAGTATATGAGGTTTTTTTGACTTTGAAAATGGCAGTATGATTGTCATCCAGACAGAACATTCTCTGCATCTCACTCTAAGGAACATCCTTTTTCAAAGATGTCATGCTTTGCTATTGGTTGCAGTGCTCTCTGTGAAGAAGAAAAAGCTCCGAGTAATGCCTGAACACAAGGACAGTAGAGAGTCCTCTTACAAGGCCTTGGCATTATCTGTAGAAGATCATGGACCTCTTAAACATAGGCAAAGACTTTCTGAACTTTCAACAGTCGCCAACAGACTTCCCTGATTTTCCAGTAGGTCGTACACCTTTACCTGCAAGAATTTAAATGTGATATTTTAATTCCCTTTGAACGGAAAAAGCAGAAATAAGTTACTGCAGAGTGCCACTGGGAAGCTGGTTTGTACTGCATAATAAAGATATGATAGATGTATTGTCTTTCATACAAAATCAAAAGAAGGATTTTATTTTCCTTCTAAGTGAGCAGATGATAAAAAAAGGTGAAACTGTTTGAAGTTACACTTGGAGCAACTAATGTGAACTACATTAAATATGACCCCCTGTTATGGTTTGAGAAAACCCATAACAATTTATTGTCACTTAGACAATTATTCTCTCACCCGATGACCCCTCCCCACCCAGGAAGGGGAATCGGGAAGAAAACAAGAAAACCCAGGAGTTGAAAGATAAACAGATTTAATAGGACAGAACTGGATAATTAACAGTACTAACACAAAGGAACCCATATTGATCCCGATGCCCGAATATACAGTACAAGGATTATACTCAGCCAACTATATCAGTTGGAAGCTGTGCACTCCCAGCAGTGGACAGTAAATGTCGGACACTGTGAGCGCTACAGCTTCAGAAGGAAGGGAAGGCCTCAGGGATCCAGCACCGGGGCAAGAAGTCCTCTGGATCACCATCATCAAGGCAGAGCCATCAAGGGAAAAGAGCACGAGCAAGCGGGAGAACGCAAGCAGGGGGAGAGCCCCCTCACAGCAGACTTTCTAATTTATATTGAATGTGACGTTCGTGGTATGAAACAATCCTGTTGGCCAGCTTGGGTCAAGTGCCCGAGTTTCGCTCCTCCTCATCCCTGCACCTGGTGAGCTCGAAAACACTGAGACCTTGAAACCCACACACCATGGCTGGCTATACAATAAATATCTTCACTAATTCAGACACTAGAGTCTTACACAAATACAGCTTTTCCCAAGCATTAGGAAAGAAATTAGTCCTGTGTCGCTCACACCAGGACACCCCCTTCTTCCCTTTAATGTTGATCTATCCCCTTGATCTTGGCTCCTACATATTCCTATTTCCTTTAAGTGTTGCTTAATAGACTTCAGGTCAAAAGTGCAGTTTCAGAGAGCCCACCATGATTAGAGGATATATAATTGTTTTGTAAACCCAGTGTTGTTTGTTAGGTGTTTGGGGAAATCCCTCTTGTTCATTAGAAGTGTACAATGAATTGCCTGTTCCTCAGCAAAGGTTACACATCTGTATTTGCTGTCCCCTATTGCTGTGTATTTTAAGAAGAAAGAGCAATTAAGTTTATGCTCTCTGACATAAGTTTGGAGTATAAAGTGAGAAAATTATCTGTGGAAATAAAAATGAAAATTGTGTGGCATATTAAAAAGATCTAACTCTTAATCTTGAAATACATACTAAATTTTTTAAGCAGTTTACCATTATTTGTTTTTCTCACTGCTCTGAGGAAAAGTAGTATATATCCTTTTCTGATAATCACAGAAAAAAGGATACAGGAGTTCTGCCCACAGACAAAAAGAGTGTATTTCTCTTGTGTTTTGAAGGCAGGTGCAAGCTCACTTTGCTCAAACTGCAAGGCCCCTGGAATTGTATATAATAATGTGACACTGAGTTCAGGGTATGTCCTGCTGAGCAACTAATGGCTTCTACTTGGCTTGGAGCAAGAAGAATGAGCTCTTGCTTGCTTGCAGAATACTATGTAGAAATTAACAGTCAAATGAAAACTCCAGCTATTATTATGGTCCTCAGAATACTAATATACTTTTTTTTCCCTTTGCATAAGTTGTGTGTTGCAGGTTGGTTGCCCACGCTGCCACGGAAGAACAAGAGTGAAAAGCCAAACAAGGGAGGAGTTCCTCATGTATAGGTGAAGTTCCATTGCACTCTTGAGAGAGCATACACTGCTGTATATACATAAATGGTAGGACCTACATAAGTGATATGTCCAGTCCTGCATCTGCAAGGATGTTCACATACTAGTCCATGTTAAAAAACCATCCTTCGAGACAAAGAAACAACTCATGTCTCTGAAGATAGCAGGTACAAATTAAGGGCTGCAGCAAGTAATGAATATTGAGTGTCTTTGACAGAGTGTTATCATAGGGAACAGGGAACCAACAGGGAAGGTTACTGTAAGTGGATAAAAGTAACTTGTAGGGTTGATCTGAAATGTATCCTTTGATGTGAAAGAATACATCTGCAAACCTTCTCCCTCTGCCGTTGTTATTATGCAAACTAATAGTTTGAAAATAAAGGAGGTATTAGAACACTAATTAGTATGGTTAAGGTAACCTTCCTCTTTTCTGAAAGCAAATACCAGTGGCATGTTTCAGTTCATTCTGTGTCAAAACCAACCTTGGAATTACTGAAGTGAGAGAATTCTATAAAGGACTAGGATAAATGCTGATAAAACTAGCACTTTTGGAAAGAAAAAGGAGTAATTACCCATTACTTTGGGCAACAAAGTGTAAATCCTTTCTTTATCTTCCACTGTGATAGTCTCATTATAAAAAATTGAGTCACTTGACTTCATATAAGTACAGCATATGGCCTGTTTCTAGAATGGAGAGACCTCAGATACACATCTCATCCTTAGGATCTTATACACAGATTAATCTGTCTTTGAACAAACATTTTCTAAACAGCATGGAATGCCCTTGGGGTTGGAAGGGAAAGAAGGAAAATCTTCATAAAACTCAAGAAGAGGGGAATCTATTGCATGCTTAATTACATTTCTGTAATATTTCTCTAGGTCAGCCACAGGATCTGGGAAGAGAAGGAACTGAAAACGATTATGTAGTTGGACATTCCTTTTTAATTTACAGATGACTTAAAATTTCTCACTGGAGATACAGGTCTTGTACGGCAAATCTGAACCTACTGATTATAGACTTGCTTTGTCAGACTCGTTAGAAGTAATCCATGTTTCCTCAGGGGTCCAGAAACCAGAGGTTGAAGTTGCTGAGATACTATAATTAGTGGATCCCACACTTGCTGATTTCAGCCAAGGTGGCATCTGATAAGTACTGCCCTGTAGATTACTTCAAGGAAGCATTTGGCATGATCAAATAAGGAATGAGTCTAAATAAATGCATGAGCTTGTCTTCTGATTGCATCTAATACAAACGCTTTGCTTACTTCAAGCAAGTGCTGACTCTTGTCAAAGTCTGCAAAATGGAAAATAATAGATTAACCATGCAGCCTCTCAGCTAGGATGACAGAATACACTATATTTATCCTTGTCTCTGGGTAAATACAGCTTTGTAGGCTGCTTTTGTTTTCACTATCTTTCCTTTTTTTTTAAATAAAACTCAAAGTTGCATCAATGTGGCAACCTCTTCCTTACCAAAAACCCTGAGCATGCTTGAACGTCAGAGATGTCCTCCTTGCTGAGAAACTGAACTGAATATAGATGCCTTATCCAACTGTTCATTGTCAAAATTGTCAATGGTCACCAGCCTTTGCTCTTTTAGTGCTCCTTGTCCATTCTGCTATACCCTCTAAGTTAGCAGCATGTCTATACCTCCCTGCAGCTCCAGGACTCCTTACCACCTGCTTCTTCTCTTGCTTTCACAGGTGCTCAAGTTTAGGCTCTTTAGGCTCTACTTTATAATTCTCTCCTTTGCGCTTGAGGGACATACACACAACCACAGGTCACATCTCACTTCTGCTTCTTCTACCACTGAATGCCTTGGAAGGACATTTCAGGAGCCAGAGAGACTGTCTGTACTGAACTATTTCCAGGAGTCTTTTCAAATCTTTCTTAAGTAGAAGACCCATTGTTCCCATCAAGTCCCGCTTTGAGACTTTCATTTCCTTCCCTAAGCTTTCTTGTTGCCATTCTTTCTCCAATGTCACAAGTGTTACTGACTTCAAGAAGAGATAGAAAAGCTCTGTCACAAGCTTTTTCCATCAACTTACCTTCTTTTCTCCTAATAGCTTTTGTTCCTGGTCTCTTTTCCTGATCTGTTTCCTTCCCCAGTGATGGTGCCAGCATGACTGAACTGCTTCCTTCTCCTCCTTCATTTGTCTGGTGTCTCCTCCTATTCATGTCCTAAATCCATTTTAATGTTCCATGTCCTTAAATACATAAGATTAACACCATAATAACCCTACTGTATTTCATCTTGAGTATCATTACATGATAACCTCTAACCTTCCCCCACCTTCTACATATTCTCATTGTTCCCTACTGGTCTCCGTAGAGAACAGAGCTCCTACAACCACGTTTTCCTGCCTGACAATCAAGTCATCTTTTATCTCACTGAATCATAGAATCATAGAATCATAGAATGGTTAGAGTTGGAAGGGACCTTAAAGATCATCAAGTTCCAACCCCCCTGCCATGGGCAGGGACACCTCTCACTAGAGCAGGTTGCTCAAAGCCCCATCCAGCCTGGCCTTAAACACTTCCAGGGATGGGGCCTCCACAACTTCCCTGG
>VZSF01000873.1:1437123-1534798 GCA_013398295.1 Chionis minor
CAGTACCTCAGCCTTATCCATATCCTGGGTGGCCAGGTCTCCCGTTTCCTTCCGGAGAGGGCCCACAGCCTCCCAAGTCCTACCTTTTTCCCTGACATAGCTATAGAATTTTTTCTTATTGTCTTTGATGTCCTTAGCCAGATTCAGTTCTCTTAGGGCTTTCGCCTGCCTGATATGGTTCCTGGCCACTCGGACAGTTTCTCTGTATTCCACCCAGTCCACCTGTCCTTGCTTCCACCCTCTATAGGCCTCCTTTTTGATTTTGAGCTTATCTAACACTTCCTTATTCATCCACGCAGCTCTTCTGGGTATTTTGCCTGACTTTTTCTTTTTCGGGATGCACCTCTCCTGAGCCTGGAGAAGGTGATCCCTGAATCTTCCCACTCTCTCTTCTGTGATCAAACACTTCATCCCAAGACTTCACCAAGCCCAGTCTCTGAGTTTGGTTCCTTTTGTATAGTCATCTGCCAACCGCAGTGCTCCTTTCCCTTGTTCTCCCTCATGTTTACTTGCTGTTATGTTATCTCCCAGCCCGTGGGTATCTCCTTTTTCTCATTCAAATTCTTCCTCAAAGTGCATTTCATCAGAGCCATTGTCACTATCCTGCTCTCACCATTCTATTATTATTTACAAGCCCTTTAATAATAGGAGAAAAAGTAGAAAGCAAAAAGGAAAAGGAATGGAAATATATAAGTTGTCACTATCTCTGCATCTTCAAAAGAGTCTTTTGACATCCATTCTTCTTCAGGATAAAGTAGGACAGCATTTGCCTTGTAGAGCACCAAAAACGCTACTGGTGCCTAACAAATATTGGTAATAACTGTAACTGGTTCTTTCTTCTAAACAGTCACTAGGAATTGTCTACATATAGGAGTTGTATAATCAGGCTGCTGTCTCAGAGGCCTGCTGTCAGTCTCTCCATCTCCCTTGTGAGCAGTGGAGAATGACGATGTATTAATCATGGGCTATGAGATGCCTGAGATTTTCATCTCCTCACTAACGAGAAAAAGCCAAAGGAAATGTATGTAAGAGATCCTTGTCTGAAGTGAAGACAAGATGCCATTTTCATGTAGTTATAAAACACTCTTCAGACTCTTTGCTTGTATTGTATACGAAGCTGCTGTGGCACACACAGTCAATGTGGATGAGAAACAAAGGGGTCACTTATGTGGGACATGAATACTATTTCCTGAGGTACTTATACTGCTAGTGGGAACCCCAGTTATTCACTTGCTGTCTGAAGAAGTGGGATTCTGCTACTGACTTCAGTATAAGGGGAGCTTGGTCTGCACTTCCCATTTCAAAAGTTGGTCAAGAAAGACATTGAGCCCTTTGAAAAATGTGGCTCCAGTGCTGAACAAAATAGATGACAGACAGAGGCTGAAGAATTAAGTGCTTTCAGCTGTAAGATTTGGTGGGGATTTGGTGAATGGCTTATCTGAAGACAACATCCTTGTTTTGCATCTTAATTCCATGGCAGGAAAATGTATGCCCACACTTCAACTCAATGTGGATTTTTAATGGTTTACAAATAGCTTCCCACACCAGACTGTAGTGTACAACAGCAGCAGCTCCCTGGTGTAGTCCAGAATAGTATACAACCTGTTACAGTAGAATATGGACACAATAGGATCGAATGAACTTTCAGCAAGGAGAGAACAATTACAATGAGTCTCTGAAAGTCCATTTGTGCTACACTAAAATCTTTGTTCCTTAGTAAGAATACTATTTAATTACAAAACTCCCTTTATCTCAAATAAGGAGTTCTCTCTTGGGTTGGGTTGGTTTTGGTTTGGTTTGGTTGGGGGGGGGAGTGGGGGATTGGTTGATTGTGGGTTTTTTTCCCCGAAGACTGCTACCAGCTATTCACACATTTTATCTTATAAAGAAAGCCTGTTTCTCCAGTCAGTCTGAAATCTCTTTTCCTGAAGATTTAAAAAGGAGCAGAGCCAGAAACATTAGAAGGCTTCTCTCTGTGAAACTGCACTCTTTTTTAACAAAATAGACTTCTAAACAGATTAGGAGTACATTTATCTGGGGGTATAAAAGCAGAGAATACCTAGTCTTAAAGTGTCTTCACCACATTGCTATTGTGGTCACTTGTACCAATGGAAAACGCTCAGTTTAGCAGCACTTCTTTACCCACTCAATACAGATCTGAACAGCCATACAAGGTGTGGTGAAGCTCTTAGGATTCAGCTTATTGATACTGTCCGTAGTTCATGTTGGCAGAGTTCCCAGCAGAGGTTTTATATCTGAAGGTTATTGCTGCTAGCTTTGATTGTATATACAGTATCTTATTCTAAAGTGAAGGGCAACCCCAAATTTGTATATAACTTCTAACAGTAGAAACTGCTCCGTTATCAAAAGGAGAAAATAATTTTTTGCAATGATTTTTTATTTTGTAAAGCAAATGATACACTGTTACTTAGGTCTGCAAGTGAGTTTTGTCGGCTGTTGCGCATGAAACCTCTTGAGACACTGAGCATGTGCTTTTGCCAGTAGGTATTAACATGCTTTGCTTCCCACTCTTCAGCAACTATTTCCATTAGATCCTAATTCTTGAGGCAGGAGAGAGAAAGTGAGAGAGATACTCAGGGAGAGCAAATTCCTCTTTGAAAAACACAGCTTGTTTACAAACCTTCCACAGCCTGAACTAAGCCAACAGGAGGTCTCTAAATTAGCTATTGGAAAAGCATTTCAGGATGGTTTGTGTGGTGGAATGGAATTGATAATAAAAGTTGCTTGTCTGTACCCTGTGAGCTGATTAGCTCAGGAAGAATACACACAGTGTTACAATTAGCATTCAAAGCCTATTCGTCTGTACACTGGCACAGAGAACAGTCTCTGTGGGAGGCTTAACTGGGAGAATTATTCCTTCTTCTATGCTGTTTATAGTTAGTTGAGCTTTAAAGGATCCAAAGCCCTTAAAAGAGACTTGGTCTTCAGGAAATCATTGAAGATGCTAGATGCTGAAGTGCTTGGCAATTGGCAGGACTGAGAGCAACTGCTGTATTGCTCTCTATCAAGCCTGGCATTTTGCACTGAAAAAAATAGTTTATAAGTAACACATCTAAAATAATGTCACTAGTCAGGATTCAGTAGCCAAGACAATAAAATATGTTAAATGTGACAATTCTCTCCGCCATGTTGCAGTTGCTAATATAGATGTAAAAAAAAACCCAAAAAACCCCAAATGAAACAAATTACTCATCCTATAGTAATATTAATGTGCCCAATTTTGCATATATAATAAAATGCAGTTTTAGCCCTGCATCTAAACAATAAATTAAAAATTAAGTGAATGAGGCTGAAATACTATGGAGCACCACAACTATGTGATTTCCTAATGTGGGCTGTTGCATTAAGAATGCTCTTGTATGTGGTTTTATCCATACAAGGCCAAAGCCTGAACTTCCTTCTGACCATACTGTAACTGTCAGTACTAGGGAAGGTTTACAGAAACCCACAGGATGCTTATACTCTTCCCCCAACCAAATGCTATACTGGGATCCCCAGAGTGCCCTATGCCCGAGTAATGTGCACAAAATAAGCTACCTTCGCACTTAACCTGCAGGCAGGCTTGAGGGACTGCCAGTCCCAAATGCAATGTTGCACTTTGATTTGTGCACCCTAGGAGCCAAGGTTTTCAAGGACAGCATCTCCATGTAACAATAGCTGTGGGCCACGTCAGTACTTGACAAGCTTCCCCTCAACAAAAAGAAAGACAAAAGCCTTAATGCTCTGGGGTGAAGTTGACCTAAAAACTCTCTGAACTCCCCATGTTAATTGGGATTCTGTTTGTCTTTTGATTTCAAAAAGGTCTTGCTTCATCTCTATTTTGTTTCCATTGCAGTTCTTCACTCTCCAGCTACTACATTTACTGTCGCATTGCAGGAGCCTGAGTGTTGTAAACACCTGTCCCAAGGGCTGAGAATCCACGCGGGCCATGCCTGACACCAGGCAGATGTGAGATCTAGAAAGGTTGCTTAGTCAGCCAACTTGCCTTTCTACTCTTTGCAACATTGCACCCTGCCTGCATTTTTTCCCACTAATGCCTCACCAAATACATCTTTGAGTATTACCAGGATGATATCCTCTTTGACTCCAACTGGTTTTAGCATTCAGAAATACACTCTGAGCTTAGCCTCAACTCTTTCTTTGTTAGCTTGTTTCTGTGTCTCAGCATCTGCTGAGAATGAGTAATTCCCTTCCTTCATTTATATTTATATTTTGAAGGTATTTATAGATTGAAGCTATGGCCTCTTGAGTTTTCTCTAGGTTATATTTATAGACCTTTGATAATCATCCCTTGTATTTTGTGCTTATCTTCCAAAACTTACATGCTGTTTGCTAGCCACTGAATTGCTGCCTCCCTCCCCGCTCCTCTCCCTGTGATTTTGCTCTACGTTATCCCAAAAGTTGTCATACTAGGACTCATTTTACCGTAACTTTGTTAATTGAAGGTGATGCAGCCCAGTAGATATAATACACAATCTAGCAACACTCCAGCCCTGAAAAGCATTCTTAAACAGTGGCTATTTTCCTCCCTTTTAGAAGTTTGCTGCTTTTTCTCGTGCTGCTTGGGACAGAGACTGTCTCTTGCTGTCTGTGCAGTGCTCAGCATGGTGGATGTCCAGTTGCCTCTGGATTCCTTTGGTGGTTCTGTAGTGTGAGATAATTAGAAATAAGGGCAGGAATGACTGAAAAGTGAAGAATCAAGTGTAAAGCCAGAATCTTACCAGCTTTGCTTTTGTAAGGAACTTAATTTTCACACTGAACATTCCCAAACTGCTTTAACTGTAAGAGAGTTAGAATTGAAGGTGATAATGATATGTACTGGTGCAGATTTCCCTGAACCATATGCGAGATCAGCAATCTAGGCTCATAAATTCAGTTCAGTAGCTGTGAAAGTGCCTTGAATTATTTAGTTTACTTGTCCAGTGAGAACCCAGAAT
The DNA here is from genome assembly GCA_013398295.1 of Chionis minor. Taxonomy (NCBI): domain Eukaryota; kingdom Metazoa; phylum Chordata; class Aves; order Charadriiformes; family Chionidae; genus Chionis; species Chionis minor. Next base: position 1,442,082 of record VZSF01000873.1, read on the forward strand.
TATTAAACTTTTTCCAGCTACCGCATGTACTTTTTTTTTTTCACAACAAATGTTTCCTTGTGTGCAGTTGGCATATTTTTAAACATACATGGTCAGTCATCTTTCTGCCCTCTGACTCATTTGGAGTCCTTTTTTTTACAATTTTTTCTCCTGCTTCCCCCGAATAACTCCGCTCTAATTCTGCCTCCAGGTTTTACACAGAGCCTTGATCTTAATCCTTACTCTGACCTTAAAACGTCTGGATTTAAGAATTTGTTTGTGTGGTAATACAAGCTAGATTCAAGAAGGAAGAATATAACCTGCCTCTTAGTTAATTGATTTAATTTTTTAACTTCTCAGAACAAGTGAAAATTTAACTTGTTGTGAAATGACTGGGGCTTTCATTTACCTTTGCCTGGACTTTCCTCTGGTGAGATGGCATTTTCTTAAACAAGTCATATCAAAAGGGAAACACTCCTGTAATTTCAAATAGCAGTGAAGAACCAGCTCTTGTTTTTGTTGTCACCACTCATGGGAAGCAGTCGCAAATCACAGGACAGCTTCCTCTTGCCTGCTGGGATTCTTCGATCTGTCTGCAGGGCACCGTGGATGGACTGCAAGCTGCTTTCCATGTCTTCCTTGGCAATCCCAAGGAATTCCTGAGGAATTCAGATTACCCGCTCTTCCTGATGAGCAGCCTTTGTCACTTTTACCTCAAACTTTTTTAGTATCTCTAATAAACCCAGGATTTTTTTTGCAGATAACAGAAACTTTGGAGCGTAGGCTTGCTGTTGTTAGAAATGTCCTTCTCTCTTTATCACCTACTGGCTTCTGATACTTGTAGAAAGAGCTGAGATTTACATGTATCCTTACGGAACCTGGGAGATGAGTGGCGTATTAGAAGTATACTGATTTCTTAAACACACTTTTCAAAGGACAACCTAGCCCACAAGTAGCAAAAGTAATACACACTTGCTAAAAGGTTTGTTTAACTCACAAGTTTAACCTTTTAGATGAGTCAAAAAAAAAAATATTCAGTATCAAATCTCACAGACCCATCTGGGATATTGCAGAGTGAAAGCACTTGCCTCAGCAGAGGGGAGGATGGCACAGTCACAGTATCAGTGTGTTCCTGAGCCTGCACATCCCATGCTGTTTTAACTTTTTGTGATGCCTTGTGTCTCTGAGTGAGGGCTTAGTTTAGAAAGCCATGAAAGTCCAATGGGGAAAAAAAAAAGCTAAGCTTGGAAACTCAACCAGTGATTTCAGTGACTAGTGTGCCTGTAAGATTAACTTGCACTTTACAGGGAAGATTTCTCCGAAAGGCTCCTTACATCATTAGATGGAATATTTTATGCTCGTGAAAGTAGTTTTCAAGCATCCACATCTAAGGCTATGTTTTAAAAGTATAGCCTCTTATGCATGTAAAAACATAATGGCAGTAGAGCAAAATTTGTGAATACATCATTGCTGGCAAACCTGGGAGTTGTCAATAGGAGCAGTAAGCTAATGACATAAAATAAGACCATGCTAGATGAGAAAACAGGGGGTTATCTGCCTAGTAGGCCATTTGTATAACAAAATACTTATTCAAGTTTGAAAATATGTTTCAAAACTTCAGAAAAAATCTTGGAAGAAAAGCCTCCAATCTGCCATCACTCTGTTCATCTCCAGAAATCTGGAATGCTGCTGTAAGAATAAGGTGGGGAGATGCTGTGTGAGGTGCTCTGCAGTACCATAATAACTCTGCTTACTTCTGTAGCTAAAAAAACCAAAGCCCCTTTGCCCCCATATTAGTTGCTGAGAAGTGGTAACCTAAATGTAGAACAGATGAAGTGTGCTATCACTAAGGGATTTCCAAAAGGGCATTATACTAGTGACTGTAAAAGCCGCGTGTGGCAGACTGAAAAAACACACAAATCTCCTTGTTTTATGCTGTTACAGCTTTGACAGGCCCTCTCTTGGGGTCGTTGCTCCTAAGATGCATTAATTCTAGCACTTAAGCTCCCATGTTCAGTGAAATAGAGGCATGAACTGACCTTTCCAGAAGGAAAAGGTTAATGTTGAAAAACACTGATTTCAGCAATCCATCTTCTCAAGGTAACCCTAGAGTTTATGGTTTGCTTAACTATACAGTGTTGCTGTTCCCTTGAAAAACAACTTACTTTCTAAAGTGATCTATATAGCTGAACCAGTATTCCCACTCCTGAACTGTTTGTATTTTAATTGTCTGCTATCTATCTCATATGTCTTTGTCACCTGATAGCATGGAGCAGATGTTGAGATGCATCTGCATCTCAGATGCTGCTGAGGTGGCAGCCAGAGAGATGTTCGCATAAAATCTTTCTGGTAGTTCTTGCCCACGGTCATTCTGGGACAACAACATTCTGACAATATTGCGACACATCAAGAGATGACTATCATAAATGGGATAACAGGATGTCCTTATCTACTTTGCATCACTTGTTTCAGTTACTCCAATTACATAACAGCGATATTAATCAGGTAACTGTGTCACATAAAGAACTTTAATTGGGGGCTGACTAGTAAATCTGAGCAAAGGAGAACTTGGAGTCAATATTAGGACCAATTCTTTACAGGGGACATATTCAGTAGAAAAGTTTCACTGGAGAAACAGTGGAAGCCTCATTGCTTCAGTTCCCTGAAATGACTAGACAGGGCTCTTGTGCAGTGTTGTAGGAAATTATTTTCCATTGACAACTCAGAAGCATTACCTTATCTAACAGCTGGTGTTTCTGCTTGATATCCTCTGAATCTGTCTTTTCCAGCAAGCTTGACAGCCACATCTGAGGAAAGTGGGCTTTGTGACACCTGAAAGAGGCCCCTGGGCCTTGAAGCTACTAAGTGACAAGGAAATACTTCATGTCTGCCAAAAGCTGCAGAAGTGCACCTCATGGTTGCTCTGTGGTTCTGCATGAAGCAAGACCTACATTTATAGGTCCTCCTGCTCTTGCTCTAGGTAACTCAGCCTCCTCCTTTCCAAATGAGCATGTAATGGGCATATGTGGTATGGGTGAAGTATAGACCTCTACACCAGTTCCAGAAGCTCAACTGAAATACCAATACAAGAGTATTTAATAAACTGCTTCCTGTGGTGCTCTGTGGCCACAAAGAATATTGCTCCATTCATTGCTTTGCCTCATCTTAGTTTAAATGACTGGGGCTAATGATGCTTCTAACCAGTTCCAACAGGAGATTATTTTGCAGTTTAATGGAGTGCCAGGACATCCCTCCTGATACCATCTGACATATTTTTTCTTTTCTCAGCTTCATTCTATTAATTTTGCTTAAAAAAACCCTCAAAGTTTCACAGCTTTCTGTTTTTACATGCTCTGAATATTTTTAGGCTGTTCATGTAGTCCCCAAGTAGCCATTACTGGGAAATATTTTGTTCTTACTTCTTGCAAGCTACATGCTGCAACTGTAAGCTTGTCATTACTATGAAGATAATAAAAAGTCATTTAAATTAGAACTGATTGGAAAATATAGCCATGGGACGACAAACCAACAGGAATGCTAGGCCAAATCCAGTAAGGCTTTTAGGCTGTTTGTCTTTAAAGAGATACTGCTGACATTGGTGTGAACCTGGGACTCTACAAAGGAGCTAAAAGCCTATATTAGGAGATGGAAGCCCAAACGCTTTGCTGGAAACAAGCCTTTGTACTTCCATACGTTGAAAGTCTTTTTATTTTCTGGAGGCATGTTAGAGCAGGAAGCCCTGGCTGCAGCATACACGGGAATGGCCATTTGCTGCCTTCACCTGGGGCTGTGGGGGGATCACAGCTACCTGTAAGGCCATCACGGGGTGTGGGCTGGTACAGTACATACTTCTTCATCTGTAGGTCAATGACCTTATAGAAAGTTTCATAAAGCTCTGGTGACTGACTGAGGAGGCAGGAGGCAGAAGGGTGCCCTGATCTGCCCAGGCCCACAGCAGCCCTGGCAAGGAGGACAGTCACAGAAGATAGCTTTCAACACAAAGAAACACTGTTTAGCCCAAAGTTTTATTTCTTACATGTGTGTAGTATCATCATGACAGTACACATGTCTACACCACTGTTTCTGTTAAAAGACTTCATTATATGCCTAGGGATTTGAGAAGGTTTGGGTGTATAAATCTCCTTTTTGAAGCTGCTAAAAGGCAAATTGCCAGTTTGAACAGAAACCAAGTGGCAACTTGGCTTGCAAATCAGGAGGCCTACAGCTTACACAAGGTGCCAAGAAAGCATTTCAAAAGGAATAAAGTGATTGTGGCAGAGGTGGATACACAATGGCAGGCAGGATTAGTGGGTAGGTGACAGTTTTCTGAACACTATGATAGTGTAAAGTACATCTTAACACTGATACACATTATTGAAGCCAGCCTGAACCATTGGTCTAAAAGGCAAAAATGTTTCTGAAATAACCAGGGCCTTTAAAGGAATTCTTAGGAGGGGATGCATGCCTCAGAAATTACAGACTGATCAGGGAAAAACATTTTAAACCAGCCTTTAAACAAGCTGGAAAAGCAGTATAGTGCTCACCCTTGTGTTGCTTGTATTGTTAATTCCCATATCCAGCTGGCTGGTGCTCCTATATGACCACTCCAGCACAGACAGGATCCATCACCCTTGAACTATGTGCAAAACATCTCCTAACTATCTTAACAACGTAGAGAAGACTGCCCTATGTGACCTTTTCTGCATCTGCAGGAACAGTTTCTATGGACATCTTGTCTATGCACAGTTTGGTCTGTTTTGCAGCAGGAACCACCCAAAGGAGTTTCTGAATGGCCGGATCCTGCACCCATGGTGCTAACGGACACAGCAACACACACAGATTGTGCCTACGGATTGATCTAGTCAAAGCAGGAGATGCTATGGGCAATCTTCAGGATTGTTTGAAATTCCCATCTGTGGAGCTCTTGTGACAAGTAGTCAAATGTTTAGTTGTGCCACTGTCCAGAAGCTCAGCCAGTGACCTGGTCTTCAGTTGGCCCCAGCATTGGTCTGGTGTCTCTCCATTGCGGAGACCCACTGGGTAGTTCCTGTCCCAGCCTGGCCTGACCAGCCATTCTTCTCAGGATCCAGGGAGCTTTGGGATGATGCTGTCTGGCTGGTGGTGCTGGGACTGGCCAGGTCCAGCCACATGCTGGAAGCTGTAAAGAGAGGCAGGAAGGTCAGTGGCATGGCCACACACCCCTGGGGCAGAAGAGACCAGAGTGGTGCCCCAGTCCTCCTGGGGTAGAGAGGCTCTAGCCAGGGGAATCCAGGGAGAACCAGCTTTCTTCTTACCCGTGCGCAGGCCAGCACAGTCACCACACTCACATGTGGCTGCAGTGTTGCTCAACGCGAAGCAGTGTTGGTGCATGCCTTTGGCAGTACAGGAGGAGCAGAGGAACAGGTGTCATGGCCTGGGAAAGCAAATGGGTTGGTGGACACAGCAGCCAGGGTTGGCAGTGACGCAAGGGAAGCGGTCAAGGACGTGAGCCAAGCAAGGGAGTGCCCAGCAGAGTTCCCTGAGCTGGCCCCAACTGTGTGCCAAGAGACCTTCCTCCCAGAGCCATTGGTGGGGTGAAGAGCCCCTGGGAGGACCCTAGCGGCGTCCTCCACTGCATGGAGGACTACATGGTCAGTGCTGGCCAAAGCATCCTTCTTCCCCTCCCAGCTCAGCATCCCTGTGGGAAAGAACTGTCCCTTTCCCTGTCCCTTTTTGTAAGACCTTCAGAGATCTGGCCAGACTAGGACTAAAACAGTCTCAGAGCTCTTCATGTCTTTCAGGTACCTTTTCATTGTTTAATGGGAATATTGCTGTAACTCCTGGAGACCAACCATGGGGAGATTTTTCTTTTCAACTGTCCTATGTACCTCCTTGCAGGTGAAACTGAATTTCAAAAAATGGATATTTTGAAGATTGCTATTTAAAATAGATTTTTTTCCCTGTGTTTTTTTTTTTTTTTTAAAGATTCCTTCTTTTGAAAACCTTTTTCCATTTCACATTTTCATGAAAATAAAATTTTCATCAGAGATGTTCATTTCAACGAGCCTGGTCAGAGTACACAAGCCTCCCATCAAAAGCAGTGGTTTTAAGATGAGCCAGAGAAACTTGGAGAAAAACAACATGTGAAAATTAGAAACAATAAATTAGAAAAACACAATTATTTTTTTCTCAAAAACAGCCAAATATTTTTTAAGAAATCCATACTTGGTTTGTTCCTTTTATTTTAATGAACATGTGCCAAATCTGTTTTTATCCTCTTTTCAGAGTTTCTAGAATGTCCAACTGAAATAATATTTTACTACAAGGCTGGTATATGCTTTTCTGAGCAAGACCTTAGTTTTTTTTCTGGATATCTCTTGATCTGTCCAGCTTTGTACAGCTTTAACTGGGAGGGTTCCAAGGGCACCAACAGCCCAAATGTCCCTGCCCATCCCAGGACCCCATGTCAGCTGCCCAGCACCATTAGTCCCTGCCCCAGCAATTCTGCAGCAGTGCCTCATCTCCAGCTCCCCACAGCCCTGTCCTGCCTGGCCACGGGCCATGTCCCAGCCTAGCCTTGGCCTATGCCTATCCCTGTCCCCTCCCCCTGGTGTCCCCTGGCCTGCCCTCCTCCCTGGCTGGGACAATGGGATGGGCCCTACTTAGCCTCATAGGGAGCTGCCACTGCTCCTGCAGCTGCTGGCCCTTGCTGTGCCCTGATAATTATCTCGTTTTCATTTTATTAACCTGCCAAATGTGTGTAATGAGATGCAAAATTAAGATGAAGAGCTGTCAAGAGCCAGTAAGATGTGTGCTTGGGGCTGCCCTGCCTCTCCTGTGCATCTCCATTGCAGTGATTCACGTCTTCCTTCTCAGCAATTACTTTCTCAGAAAACCCAGTTTAGCTGGGTGCTTGCAATTCCTCCTGTCTGGCTTTTCATGCCCTCAAGCACAGTAATTTAGGCACCTGCTTTCCAGTGCCACTGCAGCAATGCCTCTAATGCCAAATGTGGTTCAAAATGCTTTGGTTTCTTTCTTGGCCATTTTACAAATTCCTAGGAATGCAAACTTACTAGAAACTTGATGGTAAAGGAAAAGGTGCCTGATATTGCTGCAAGTTGTCTCTTTCAAATGAGAGAACATTTCAACTTGGAGACCTCAAGAAAATTCTGATGTGGCACATCAGGACATGCAACAAATACAGAACGATGTCTATTTTAGGAGCCTCCAACCTTTGCCAGCCCAGGCACTGACGCCCAGGAAATAGCATGCCGCTGCCTTGGATGTTGTGTTTTGCTATTCTTTGCTGTCTCTAACATTTTAATTTCCTGCTGCTGGTAACAAAATGACATCAAGAGTTCTTCACTCAAGCCAGCATTTCTCACCACATGAGCTGTACAGAAAGGATTACTGTGCCAAGTGCTGGCAGTGTCCCAAGGTTTTTTGCTGTGTCAGGACATTAGCCCTCTCCTTCTTGAAAAGACCTAAAAATAAACGTATTTCTTCATTACTAGCTTAGTTCTATGAGAGCTGGCAGCATAGACCAATGTGATCTTTCTGTATTAGACCTGTCAAATCCTTTAATATTCTTGTGATTTTCTCATTGGGTGTTCCCAGGTGCATTTCACCTTGCTCTTACTCTTCTGCTTAAAACCCGTTTCTGTAACTCTACCTGTATATGAAAAATCTTTTCTCCTTTCAGTTTCCTGGACTTATCCTCTTTCCACTGGGAAAAAAAAGGAGAAAGTTCCAATTTAGTGTAGCAATATCAAATGAGAGCTTCCTGCAGACTGGAGTGGTGCAAACAGGTTCTCATCTATTCCTAAGCCAGGAAATGTGAAATATTATCTCACTCTCTTTCTGACAGTTACACCCATGAGAACTAAAGTGTACCTGCGAAACTAATCCTAGGTAAGTCTTAAACAAAAATGTACAGACAAGTATGCATCTGATTGTGCTATTTGTCATTTGGTTAGTGTTGCAGCTCATGCATTAGTGGGGGCAGTAAGAACACGCACTATTTGATTTCCATCCTTTGGATAAGCTGTTTGAGCGCCCTTTGGTTTCATTCAGAATGCTAGTGCTATTTCAGTCCGGTAATGAACAAGCAGATGCTTACATTTGTGCCATTGGATAAACTTCAATAATATTTTATTGTCAGAAGTTAAATGCGAATACCTGCAGTATAAAAAGAAACAACTATTTCACTGTTTTATCAGAATTAGAAATAATATAACAAATATCCACCCTTTTTAGTGCTTCTGCATTAATGGGATTTATCACAAGTATGATTGGTTTCAGGTGGTCAAATAATAATGCAGAATGGAAATCCTGCATGATGGCATGAGTTACTTGGAACTATCTTTGCTGGGCCCTTGCATATTTTTAACAAGTAGTTTTTATGGAAAACATGCTTTTTCTACTTACGTAAGAATCTTTCCAGCAGATACTTTCTTGCTTCAATGGCAATAACAACTTCTTTCTATTCTGGTCTTCTTAAGGGTATTATTTTCCCACAAGACCAGTGAGGTAAATTGCCTACCATGACACATCTGAAAGTTATTCTGAAAGTGCGTGTGAAGCCTTCCTCTTAAAAGTAGCAATCCTTTAAGGCTACTTGAAGTTGCATTTTTTGGATCACTACTTACTGAAAATTTTTTCTGGAGATTTTTGCTGTAGAAATTTGAGATTTTTTCAGTTATTTTTCATTTATTTTTGTCTTGCATCTTTGGATAAAGTGGTCACATTTCTCCAGGACTGACCAGTACTGTATTGAAGACCCTATTCAATCAGCCTTTTTATTAAAACTTAAAATATGAGCATCAGGAGCTCAGAAACTGAAAAACTGTATTTCTCTCAGCTTTTCTAATTAATTACATAATGGACAGATTGAATGAGTAAACTGTCTGAAGTGGTTGTTATGTGTTTTTCTGAGACTTCTTTTAGGAACTGCAGGAGAAAAGTTATGTAACTACAAAAAAGGAGGGAGGGGGGGCAGGGAACCACTTAAGGCACTGAAATTCTGATTTATAAATTGTTTCACCAGAAGCAATAGTGACTCATACTTTAATTTCTTTTACAGGAGATAAATATGAGGTTATTTGGCTCAGACACAACTCTTCCCAGGGAAAAAAAGGCCAAAAGCCAATTCACAGAAAGAGGAGCTGAATACTAAAACTCAAGATGACAATCTGACAGCCACTTGGCATCTGCTCTCAGATGGCAGCCAGCTGGCTTCTCACAACAATATACGCACCAGAAACATTGTTAGGAAGAGCTTGCTGAGAACGTTGACGCAGTACATGGATAGATGCGACACCTCCTATAAAGGTCCTCTTGTGCAAAGCCCAATGGGTTGGTGCGTGACAGCAGCACTGCTCTAGCACTTGTGTCTTTCCTCACAACACACGCATCCCCAGAATCTGTAAGGAATTAACAGATTAATGATGAGAACTAATCAGTAATAATGACTTGTTTTTCTGGGCTCCATCCTGCTAATATACAACAGTAAATAGCTTTAGGCAAGGCAGGGCCAACCATTTGATTTCAAGGGCAATGTGACTGTTGGACGAAGGCTTCAAACTGTTGGCTCTTTGGAAGTGGAATTGCTTTTGTTTGCATGGTGCCTTGCAAAAGGTGAACTGACCTATCATTGTGGTTATGTTTAGAGCTCCTGTTGGGAGAAGGCGAAAGTTTCCATCCCTGTTCTGCTCTAGAGACAGGCTGAAAAACAATTGGCATACAAAGCTGTCATACTCTGCTCTGTCATGTGGACACCTCACAGTCCTATTCCCAAGTCCCAGTGACTACAGTGCTGAAAATGTGCTAGTGACAGTGGCATGTACTTCTCTTTATGTGTAAGCCATTGTTCCCACTAGGTGTAAAAATGAGAACAGGGAGAATTTTCTGCATCTACAAAGATCTTACTGCATTGAGATGGATCTGAGAAGTCTAAAGAGAATCTTCTGTCACCAGCTACTGAATGTGTATCAACTTCAGGCCTTTTTCTATGTCCTATCTGCACCAGCTTTTTCAAGTGCTCTTGTTTTTGCCTCTGAGAATACCTGTTCCATCTCTGGTTTACTGGTAGCTGTCACAGCCACACAATCCATCATCTTAAGTATTTGTATGCTCATTAATTCAATGCAGAACGCTGAGAGCTTGCTACTTCTGGCAATTAACTTGAGATAAATAAAAGTGGTAAGAGGAGGCATTAAGTTACCCACCTGCAGAAGACTGGCTCAGCACTGAGTGCTCTCAACAGATGAGTGCATCTGAGGAAGTGCTAATTGCAATGTATTCCATACGGTCTTTTTGTTTATGCAAAAAAGATTGAGGAAATGAGAAGAAAAGGAAAATGCCTCTGTCATTGGAGTCACAGTGGAAAATACACAGGAACTGGGCTCTAGAAGAACAATGGTGTCCTGGGTATCCTCAGAATCTGCAGAAAAAGAATATGCCAAGAACAAGGGAGCAGGCAGAGGACTGATGCCATGAATAGAAATCTCCATCTGTGCTCTGGCCATGCTCCAGGCTGTATGACATAGCTTACATGAGACAGTGCCCATTTGGATTATTTATATAACACCATTGGTGCTACAAGTGTTGTAGGAAGATAAGCTGAGTGACCTGAGAGTCTTGTGTTGAGAGTGAGACAGACACAATCCAATGATTAATTGTAAGGTGCAAGCATGGGAAAGGGCAGCACTGAATCGGTTGAGAAACAAAGCTCAGGTAAAGAAGCAAATGCTGATCATGGCCATAAAAATGGCATAAGGAAAAGCAGAGGATTGCTAGGTGGAGACAAAGTGCTGCGAAGGAAGGGAGGCAAGGGTGAGGACTGAGAGTAGGACAGCAAGAACACTGAGATTAGAGAGAACTATGTGTCTCTGGGAAGTGAAGTCACGAAGACTGTGAACTTGGAAGAAAACAGGAAACTGGGTTATACGGCTGATGGACTGTAATATATGTGTATACCATGCAGCTGATTAAGCAGAAAAACTTACTTAGGATACAATATTTTCAGAAGGCATGGCCAAAAGAGAGGCAGGATAAAGACAAAAGTGTTTGGTGTAGATTCAACCAGTGCAGTAAATGTCTAGCATGATGAGAGCTATGCAAGCTGGTTGGCACTGCTTGTTTGGGATGGGTAGAGTTCATGAGGTGGGAAAGAAAAGCAATGTGCCTGTGCCAGCATCCCCATGGCGATAGCTAATGGGAGTAGTGAGAAATCCATCCCCACACCGCATCCTGCACCCTCTGCCCCCAGAAAGGCCACTGAGTGTCCACCTCATGTCCACTAAGCTAGAAAGATCTCTCAAAAGTGAGTGCAACAACACCTGCTCAGAACCGCATCCAAATTTAGCTGAAATAGAGCTGGATTTAACCCACTAAACCCCATGATTCCCTGAGGGAAAGTGTCACAGTTGTGCAGTTTCCCACTTGCAGCATCCAGTTAATGCCTCACCCTTAGAAAGGGAAAATGCATGCCATATGATATATAGGGCACAGCAGGGAAGCTAGATGCTGTGATGGGCTGGAGACAATTGCTGCAGTCCTGTATTATCTCTTCTCCATGCTATATTCCAAAGATTCTCTTTTTTTCTCCACAGAAAAATCCATAAAAACACAGTTGAAGAAGAACTGGGGGTTTTGCCAAAGGCAGGGCAGAATCTTTGGCTATTCAAATGCTGCCCCTTTGGGAGGCAGAAGGGAGAAGTACAGCCAGGATTGCATGTGGCAGCTCAGGAATATCTTGGGGAGCAGTACAAACGTTCATGACAACCGCTGAAGTGCAGCACGGAATCTGCCCTGTGCAGATCGGGGATGATGACTACACCATGGGCCTGGCGTCAGCTGAAGGGCACAGCATGTTCGAAAGCCTCATTTACGGCACAATTCAGGTCAGAAGAAACCAGGAAGGAAATTGTTACGTGAGCGTTTCTTCACTGTACTGTTTACAGGATACAGGGGGAAATTTTTGGCTTAGTATTTTGGTAGTTCAAAAGGCAGAGCCAGCGTAGTTGAGAAGAACTGGCAGCACTGAATTTGGCCATAGCAAAGGCAGACTTCCATGCTGACTGCCAGAGATTACATCTTTGTTCATCCCTTCAGTGGCAGTTCTGAGGGGCTCCCACATCAAATCACTCCAGCTCAGGCCAGCAGAGCTATTCTGGCAAGTTTTATCTGCTTACATAAGTACGGAAAAGATGGGATGCAACCTTGACCAGCATAACTGAGCTGGGAGCAGCCTCCGGTTCAGAAACAGCTTTCTTGGCAGAACCACACAGTTACCTGGATGACTTGGTTTGTTTTGTGAGGCTTCTGATGCCCTGATTTTACACCGTGATGTGGGCTGCCTACCCAGGCTTGCCCGTGGCTCTTAAGTCCAGATACTGAGGCCATTTTAACCTGACTTGAGTTTCCTGGAGGAGGACAGCCTAAAATATTGTTTCTCTAATGTATGTATTTATATGGTGACAATGCAAAGAGTTACAGAGTGCTGGCCTGATTAAATGTTCTAAGGAGCAGAGATATTCTAGCAGCCCATATCACTGTCCTGTTATTGTACAATGCACTTTGACAGAAAGTTCAGAACGTCTTTTGGACTAGGATTAATGAAAGAAGGGCCAGCGTTGTTCAAACACTATTGGATTTAGATTTTCAAAAATCAGGATAAACTTCCTTCAGTGGCCTAATCCTATTTGCTTCATTAAAGGCCTACCGTATTTCAGGAAAATGCATTTCAGAAGACAAAATTCTTCAAACAGAAGGAAATGGCTTTAGCCTTTTGTGCATGAGAAAAAGGCAAATAAAAAGATTATGGAAACCAAATTATGACACATTTGTCTTGAATCATGTAAACAGCTCTAGGCACGGGCTGTATTTTTCAGCAATTTTTTTTTTAATGTGCTACAATAGAACTGGAAAGCAGATGATATAATTGATGCTTTTATTTCTGTACAAGGATGGTTTACTAATCACTGTTAACAGCTCTGTGTTAATGGCTTACCCTTCCAAAAAAATGAGTAGGGATCTTTAGGGTCTCAGAAAAAGCATCTTGGCTTGATCCTTCCAGTTTTAAGCCCAAGTTGTAAACCTATTACTAAGAACTCTTAAAAAACATAGATAATTGCATTAAATAACAGCCAAGAACCAAAACAATTTTGTGCCTCAATTCTCTTAGCCAAACACAAGCTAAATTTTAAAAGCAAAATCATCTCTAGGATGGTTTCATTACTTCAGTGACATACCAATTGCACTAAGTGCAGAGCTGGGGTCATTTAGCTAGAACTTTTTGGTGAGTAAGCATCGCGCTTTAATTCAGCTACCTCTTTGTGCTGAGAACTGTCACATCTCAGCACTTCCTCTGGATGCACCTCTGTGAATTAAGTACTTTTGAATGTCTGTGACACATACCAGGGTAGACCTCATCCTTCTTCCTGAAACACATTGTATTTTGGGTCATCTTTTTCTATGAGTAATCTTACATTTGCTATAAGGTGTTTTAAGCTATGTGTTGAAGGAGATGGTATTTGCCCTTAACATTGCACACGTGATTGCCTAGTTGCTTGGGACTAAATTCAATAATCCAAGTAGGTTTCTTCTTCCATTTTTTTACCTGAATTCATGGAACAGGAAAATATCAAACTGAACACAGGCCTGAAGAGTTCTGGATTATTCTCCTGACTGCTGCTCCATCCTTTCTTCCTGCCTTATCAGACCTGGAGAAGTAGACAATAGAGAGAAGCTGGAATGCCAGCTGGAAAGAACTGCAAATTGCCTCTTGTTGTGGGAATGGTTATTTGTGAAGCTCTCTGCTGGCATGGGTACTGATTAGTCTTGCTGAAGACCTTCTCCACAGACCTTGTGAACTGAGCCTACTCTGTTCTTGAGATGCATCTAAATCAAGATATGTGAATTTAAATCAGAACTTGAGGAACTCTGGAATACAGAGCTGGGAATTTGTCTTCATCAGTCCAATTAAACTAACTCTAGGCTTTGGTTTTCATTCACAGCTGAGGATCCCAAGTTGATGATGAGGAAAACACAGCAATCAAAATCCTACTTAATCTAATACACCTGATGTTATATCAAGTTCCTTTGATGCCTATCAGCAGAAGACCAGAGCATATTCCAGAGCTACACCTTGACTGTAAGTACTTCATAGTTATTTGTCATAACTATTTGTTCATAGGTATTTGTCAGGCATGGTCAGCATTTAAGCCAAACAATGTCCTTTTCAATCATGAAACATTTCAACTTATTCACTGCCTCTCTGTGTTTCAACCATAGCCTGCCATCCTTGGGCTCTGAGATCTAAGCAGTTGCAGTGGCTACAGGTGCACTGCAAGTTGCCGCGGAAAGTGGGAGAAGGAATTAAGCCTCCACCCAGACCTGTTTTTAAAATTAAATCCACTTAAGAGTGAGAAATGACCTCATATCCTTTTTCTTGGCCCATTCTTTTCCTCTGAGATTAATGATAAAATAAATACCATGCAAGAACTTTTGTATTTTCCAGTTTGACTTCTATTTTATAATATTCAGGGAGGCAGAATAGTATAGTTTGATAGGAAGCATTAAGCTCAGTGAACATTTTTCAGTTCAAAAGCTCCACTCCCCTTTAAGCAAAATACTTCAAAAAGAGAAAGAGCGGTTGCCTTCCATAGCAAACTTAGCAAACATTTTTGATACTCAGGGCACTTTCTTTACTGCATATCAAAGGAAAATATCACTCTTCATTAAAGATAGGAATTAACTTATCACAGGATCTAATTGATATTTGAATTCCAGCAAATAACATACTTTTTTGTTCTACAGCTGCATAATATCTGACAGCTCACTGAACAGTCAGTGTTGTAGAGAAATCACAATGAGTTTTGTAAAACCTGTCAATCTTTCAAAAATTCAAGTTCTCTTTAAACAGAAAAAGACTGGCTCTGAACTATATTGGAGACTGTGAGTTTTAGTCTCAGGAAAAGCCAGAAATATATGAGAAAAATAAACACCTGAATAAACAATTTCTAACTAAATATTTTGAGCCGCAAAGAAGGTCATTCAATTGATGATTCTGAAGTGGTTATCTCATTTTTAGCCGGAGCTGCAGAATCTTCATGTGAGCAGAAGCAAGAGCTTGTTCCTGTGTATGTGCTTAAAGTGGGAATTTAGCCTTGAGCATTCAAGGCTAAGGGACACAGTTTGTTTTTTAAAGGGTGGGAGAGGAAGAAAGTGCAATAGACTAGGTCTTATTCCAGAACTTTAAGCTTGCACATTAATTGTCCTATGACAAAAAGGATGGTGACTATTGTGGAAAATGGTCTAACACTTGCTTCAGTCCCTAAAACTCCATCTTATTTCTGTGCAAATCTGGTGCTGGTGTCTCTGTACAAGTAGAGCAAGAAATCTGACCTAGATGAAAGGTAACCTTCTGACAAAGTATTTGATTGAGTCTCAGGAGACCTGGATTCATTTCTAGGGCCTGCTGTAGCCTGTGTGGACTTGTACACATCCCTCTCAAACTCATATTCTTAACTTTGCAATAAGGAAATAACAATGGTATGATATCTGATAAAGTCAATGTTTGTGTGATGACGGGGCTTTAAAAATACAGAACAGCAAAACCAGCACCACCTCCAGAATCCAAAATTAACCTAACCACGTCATAGAAAGGCTGCGTAAATAGCAAGGTTTTTTTCTGGGTTTGCATCCTTTCTGTTAAAAAAGATTGAAGTTTGTTCTATTCATTTACCTTTGAGTTATCCCAGCTTGAACTGCACTGAGTTTGCCACAGGTTGAATTAACGTTCCCCTGGGAACACGCCTGAGTCACTAACAGAAGGCAGAGCGATGATTTTAGAGTGAGAACCATTGCTCTTAATATGTGCTGGATGGTGAAGATAAGGCAGGGAAATACACTTGCATTCAAACTTCAGACAGGGGCTCACATTTTGCAAAAAGAGTTTCCGGAACATGTTGTATTTATTCTGGTCTGTATGGAAAATGTTGTAAAGGAAAATGTAGCTTATCTCCCTAGGTGAGCTCAGGTCTTAATTCTGATCTGTTTTCTCGATTTAAGGTTTGGGAAGATTAACTTTAAAGATTTAGTTTTAGTCTAAAGTCTTTAAAATCGATGTGTAAGTCTATGAAATTACAACCATTGTCTTTTTATTTCCTTTCCATTTTGGCAAAATATGTTTTTCTCAGATTCTTCTCTTTAGTATATGCACCATTAATGTGGTCAAATCATCCCACTGGCTCTAAAGATTCTCTCACTATCTCCAAGGTCCTAGTAAACTGTAACAGTCATAGCTCCCAGTTGAAAAAATCATCCTCCATTTGTTCTTGTGCCTTTCTTTGTTCTATTTCTGTCCTTTTTTTTTCTTCTCAGACAGCTCCAAGCCTGATTCTATTCTCATTTGCAGAACTGCTAGAATTGCTGAAATATGATAACAAAAGTAATGGGTTGCTAGTACGGGGAGCTGTATGTTTGGCATCAAGAAACAGGGGAAAGCCCTCATCCATGTTCACCTTTGCATTTCACCTCCCAAACTGCTTCTCCTTTAAATTGCTCCAGTACTTTCCACCAAAACTGAGTATCTTATCCTGCTGTTGCTCATACTGCCCTTACCTGTGTCCCCTTCTCACCATCTTCACAATTCCCTTGGGCAACGGTCTTCTGCTGGTGACTGGGTCCTTCAGGCTGAAGGCTGGTGTCCCTCAGACCCCAGTGCCAGGTGACCTTCCCCTGTCCCAGCACTTTTCAGCTCTGCATCCGTGGGTGGTAGTTGCACAGGGTTTTGGGGGTAGCTCAGGTTTTTAGACAGCCAAAGCCTAAGATGAAGATACCAACTATAGTCAACATGTGGGATCGTAGCAGAGAGCTGGTGGGCAGGGTGGACTGCGTTCAGCCTGTGAAATGTGGCTGATGAGAGTTGATGGAGATAGGCTGGGATCCCTGGTTGGGACTCTCCACCGGGGCTCCCCGGTGGAGTCCCTGGGGAGAAACAACCACACTGATGGCCTTGGGGACTGGGACTTGAGAGCAGCCTGAAGTCTCCCCACGGGGTGGCAATGCAATGTCTGCAAAGGCCCTGGTGCCAGGGTGGGGTGGGGGGAGAAGAGGGGAAGCCCTAAGCAGCCCTTCAGAGCTGCCTTTGTCATCTGGATGTTCAGCTTGAGACCTGTTTAATGAGGCTAAGCCAGGAATTGTTTTGACTGAGTGTCTGAGCTGGAATTCTCTGAGTAAAAATGTTTTCCTCTGCAGCCTCTTACGAGCTTGATTATTCCACTAGAGACATTTTGAGACCAATCCCATGTACACATTTTGAGCTTATTAAAAGCCTGTCTTAAACCTGGCACATACAAGCAGCAATCAATGAAAACCTGGCACTGGTACACTGAACCGCATTGTGCTGGCCATAATATTGATGTTTGCTGAATATTTACAGCATTAAAGCATCACTTCATTTAAAAGAAACAAGTTGGAAAGAAGCTTATACTGAAAGCAGTAAGTAAATTATATCAAATACCATATGAGCTTTGATGCAGCATAAGTAAAGCATTAAAGCCAGCTAGGGCTGCTTTGATAAAAGATCTGTGTGAGAAGTTCTGAATAGAAGTTAGTGAATTAACATAGATTTGGGAAGTGTAGCTTTTTTTTTGTCCCCTCAAAGAGGTGGCTTACAGAAGGCAAAGTTACTCAGAATTGTGTTTAGCGAGTGTGCACAAGAGGTTAACTTGGTTTTGCTGTATGAGTGCTACATTTCACCTTGTGGATGGTTCCAGGTCTGTGTCTAGAATGTGATTTGACTGCTGTGTGTCATAAAACAGGACACAAGTTGTTTTGGCAAGAGGAAAATGGAAGAATAAATTTGTGCTCAAGAAAATATGGCTTTTCCTGATTGGCAAGGACTCAATGTGTTCTCAGGAACAGAGTGCAGAGAAAACCTTTTATCACTCTTATCAGAGCTGGGGAAATTGTAGAGTAGTTAAAAAAAGCAAATTAATATTAGGGGGTTTTGTGAAACAATGTAACCAAATCTTTTCTGCAATATTTGTATTACTTTACACATATAATTTATAACTAGGTTAGGAAAATATCCTTTAAAACTCTTGTTCTGTTTTAGTCTTGAGGGGAAAGTCACCTGAAATTGAAAACATTGAAAATATTATAGTCAGCACTTATAACTTCCGCTTTCAAAATGTTTTTGTATGCCTATGCCAAAGTGCACTATAAACAGCAAGCAACTGAGCTCCACATATGTACCTAGGATAAAGTATCAGCTTTCCCAGATGGGGAAACAAAAAGCATAAAGCAAATGAACAACTTTCTCAGGATCATACAGTGAGTCAGTGGCAGAGTCGGGAATAAAGTCTGGGTTTCACAATTTTCAAGCCCTTGTTTTAACCACTGTGCAGAGATTCAGAGGCTAACCTAATTTTTCAGGTGTTGTATTGGAAAACACTATTTGTTTCTCTTAAGTTTATCTGGTGCCTGCCTACTAGGTATAATGCACAAAAAGTATAGTCAGAGGGTAGTTATAATGAACTACAAGTCCTAGACATAGGACTTGAAAGCTCCCACCCCACGCACAGTGCCTTCCTGTGCAACCTTGGGCAAATGACTCATTAAAACTGACCCATGCTCCAGTCTCCAAAAACATCAGATAGAGTCAATAATTTTTTTCTCAATCTCAGCGACTCCATGACATTTGAACTGATTGTTTATTGGAATATTTAGAGTGTTTATGTACTCTGTAGTACGTAACATTTTTCATATTGCTTCTGCTGGACTCCATTTTAAGTGACTTGGGAAGATGGGAGGAAAATCCCTGCCTGTGAAGTGGTGAGGTTCAGTTCACTGGGTGAAATAATTCTCTGCTTTTTACTTGGCAGACAGGAAGGACCAGTCTGTGGGATACCAGCCTGAGCACAGGGAGCTGAGGGAGGAGAAGCTGTGCTCACTTCACTCACCAATCAAAAATAATCACAAAAGTGCAAAATTACTGCATTAGCCACCACCACGACAGAGTACCCAAACATGCATTGTGGAGTGGCTAAATAAAATATTTAAGGGAATGCACCTGGCATTGGCATTTGGCCTCAAAAGGATGGGCAAGTTAGAAATACATAGATAAATGGATTCCTCCGGCCTTTGTTCTAGAAGTCTGCATAATAATAGCAACAGCAGATGGTGGTTTTTTCACTGCAGGAGGTGTCCATTTGATTCTTACAGCTAGTGACAATTCTTAGGTGATTTTTGTTGTTATATTTTTTCTAATCCTACTTGAGTACCTGTTTTTTATGAGATTAATGGCTCGCAATCTCTGAGAGACTTATTTAAGATGCAGGAAGAAGGATGTACCTGACAGACACATCTGTGCTCTGCAGTCTAAAATCGCCTCCTGTTGAGAGAGAGAAAGACAGAAAGAAGTGGCTAGAGTACACTTGAGCTGCTAACGAGCTGCTTTGTAACCTTGCCCCTGGCATTCACTAGTTGCCATTTAAAAGGCAACTTTTACTGAGCTGTTGTTGAGCTGCATTGTGATATTTCCTATTCTAAGTGGTGCTGTCAAGAACTATATGGCTGAAGAACTCTTGTTTTTTCTTAAAGGATGCTTCACCTGTGATAAAACAATTCTGCTATCTATTGAGGTCTGTTACAACTGCATTGGAAACCTTTCTAATAGCAAACTCTTTTCCAGGGAAGCATTTATTTCCCCTGGAAGTGAGACACTGACAGCACTGACTAAAAACAAGCATTGTATTAGACAGGTATTGTGACGCGCTTGCTCTCTTTCAGTCACACATCATAAGTCTTTATAGAAGGCATAGAGAAATGGGGGCGGTTTTCACCTAATGGTGCATGGTGGTTTGTTGAATGGCTGTTTCATCTGCATTTTGAAGAACTGGTTCTGACGGCTTGGAGGGTCTCCTGGAATCCTGTGCTCCTAAAACAAACACTGTGTTATGAATGAACTCCGCACCAGACAAATATATACTGAGGCCCAGCTGCACAACGCCTAATTCCTGCTAAAATCTATAATGGATAAGGATCTAAATGTTCCTACAGAGCTGGGCTCAACTGGCAGAGCATGAAGAGGAAACAGCTTGTGGGGGAAGATGCTCTAGCAGTGCTTGTTCACCAGCTCCCAATACACGTTTTTCAAACCACAAGCCACAAAAAGTGACAAAAGCATCTTTCGAGTATATATTCTACAATATTCTGCACCTGTGAACGGCTGTGAAACAGGAAGGTCATGGGATTCTTGTTTTTTCCAGTTATTTTCAGACTGAAAACTGCAGTCACTGCTGTGACTGTAGTGCATGCAAGGTAGAGTTCCCTTGGCTGGCTCAGACAGCAACAGCTGTCCAGCCTTGGTGGTATGGCACCAGAAATGCAGTGGAAGCATATGCAAAATTGGATGCGGCCCTCTTGATGAATGTTCATTTTGATCACCTACCAGAGTCACTGGCAGTAGATCATCGGGATATCAGTCTTATCTGCAGTAATGTACAGGATTTGCAGAGAGCATCTCCAGCTACCATACCGATTTACATACTTACTCTGATGGATTGGTCCATCCGTTCCTTTCCAGTGAGCTGGCACAGATTATTAAGGCTGCATTGAACTAAAAGTTTCAAGAAGAAAAGCCAAATGTCAAGCCTGTGCTACTAGGCCACTACTTAGAAGTTCTGAATAATTTAGAACCAAATAATATTCTCAACAGCCTGGAATATATTTTTTTCTCTTCTTATGGTCAGACCTTCCCAACCCTCTGTAAAAAGTAAGTTGGTTTACTCAAATTAGGTCAGTACAAATATGATGGATGTCTGACACTTCATGCTATTCTCTACATGCAATAAATCATTCTAAAATGAACTGGCACTGCCCTCTGAGCATGCTTTCTGGGTGCCACAACAGGATTGCCAAAGTATTTCCACAGTATACTGATCAAAGTTCAATAATCCAGCATACTGGGCCTGGATATATGACTATATTTGAAACAGAACAGCAAAATAGGCTCAGATACATTCATTTTTAATGGCATTTGATTAATTTGATCTGGTCACAGGCATATGCAGTAAGCACACAGAACTAAAACAGGATCCAGGTTACTGAAGACTCCAGATTACTGAAGAAGAGGAAAGGGAACCTGTTAACAAGGAAGGAGAAGGTAAAAATATTGCTAAGGAGAAAGATACAGCTTTACAATTAATTCTACTAGCAAATGACCTGGCCCATAAATGCTAGAAACCAGTGTAACAGAGCTGATGGTTGCAGTGGTTAATTAAACACCACTCCAGCAGCAGGGCAGGTAGCTCTGTTGGTCAGGCAGAGTATTCCAGCCTGGAACTAGCTCCCTTATGAGCAGAACCTCAGCAGTTCATTTCCCACTGCAATATTTTCAGTATCTATATGCTGATCAGCTGTTCAGATCGCATAACGTCCAAGTCATCTGAGAATGTTTGTCCAGTTGGAAGAAGAGAGCAGCACAGCAATATTCAAATATTGAATAAAAGCTTCTGGAGTGGGTAACGTGTTTCCTCTCCCCATCCCTAACAATTTTTAGTTGGAAGTTCCAAGTAACATTTTTCCCAAAACACAGATCAAATTTTATAATAGTTGACTCATACTTGGCGAATGTTTTGCCCCTTCCAAGCAGTGGCTTTTTCGATTCCATTTTTGTTGATTGCAAAAATACCACCAAGGAGTTGTAGATGCAGTAGTCTACCAGGTGGCTGAATACAGCCTGACAAGCTCCAGCATGTTGATCATGTAGGACGAAGAAGGATTTAAGAGGTAGCTGGGTAACCTGCAAGGAACAAACCTTGCAAGTTTTCTGAGCACAAAAGCCCCCTTGTAGTCTGCAGGAGACCAAGTGTTTCCAGGGTAGGTTCCAAGTGGGGTGGAAGGGGAAGAGTGGGAAAGTTTCCTTTTTGGGATACTTACAATTTCCTCTTTTACATTCGTAATACAATTGGGGTAATTGAATTGGATGGGTGCTCTGTTTTACTCCATAATGATCCCATTCCTACACTGAGATAAACTACAGGCTTTAGGCCTCATAGTTAGTCCCCTTGGAAACCAGATTATTTCCTTTTAAAACAGAGCACACCAATTATCCTCTAAATAGTTTCGATTATTGTGCTTACCCACATAGCAACAAAAGATGTATTATCCACCCTATCATGTACAGTTGAGTGTTATCCTTAAAGGATACTGGCAGATCTGTATGAAGGACTCAGGCAATAGCCTCCTTCAGCCACATAATTAAACAGCCCGGAAGCAGTGATGAGTAATGTATTTGATATATTAGTATTGCACAGCACAGCTCCATTTTAGGCCACCTTTCAAAGGTCCCATATTCTCAGCAGTGATCACAGAGTATTTGCAACTGGTATTCAGTCTTCTGCATAAAGGACCTGGGTGTTAAAGAAGGTAGAAAGAATTCACCTGACATTAAGACACAGATCTCCAAAGTAATTTAGGTTCCTAACACCCACTAACTTCAGAGTTACTTGGATATTTCAGTGCCTGCAGGAAAATATGTGTCAGAGAGATTTTTCAGAAATTTTTCAACATGAACACAGACAGATGACTACTGTTCAGGTAGGGAATTGCTCTCTCTTAGGAGAATGGGTTTCATTTTCTGTGCTCACAAGTATAGTGGGTATATGCAGACTACAGCAGTGGAAAGCTGCTGTGGAAAACAGTGTGAGATTCTACCTGATTTTTAATCTTTAAACATCAGGCAGCAGTTACAGATAACCAAATTTTCTATTTATGTATCCACTCTTGGAGTTTCTGGTGGATAAACAAATAATTCCTCCCGATAGTGACGTTTCAGATATTAAAAAATATGGGTTTTGGTAGTTATTCACATATTGCAAGGCATCTCAGTAGACATTAAAAGTATCGAGTGGTTACTACTTATTTAGCTTGGAGAGGTATTCATTATGCTAGGCAGTATAGACATCCAAGAAAAATACAGCTCTACAGCAGCGACTGACAATCTAATGTCTAAACATTGCTGTCTTTTATGCTTTTTGGAACAACAACATAAATGCTAGGGTCGAACACGTACAATTTTATCTTTCACGGGAAGCCTTTCAGTCTTTCAGATAAAATGTACTTTTGTTAGAGGTGTTTTGCTTTCCTTTGGAAGACTGGAGATCAAGTGACACACAGAGGTGGAATCAGCTGTTTACAAGAGCATAACTCTCTGCGTTTCTTTCTCTCACTAGCTGGTTAGAGGTGTCTAGTCTTCATTGCAATGGTGAAGGTTAACAGTGTATTATTAAGAAAAAAATCTACTGGGTCTGTGTTAAGCTGCAACCTGTTATGCCTGGGCCAACAGGCAGTGAAGTCTGAGCTCTGATTTGGCAGTCCTGTCTCTTCCCTCTCTGTTTAAGCCACACTCATGAAACACTTATGGTAACTCTGGTGATGCTGTTGATGAGCTCGTCCGTCGCCGTGGAAGTTGTGGGGCAAATAAGTGAACACAGGGGTAGGAAAAAGAGGTTCCTCTGCTCGCTAAAAATGGAGTTCCAAAAGCTTCCTCCAGAGCCTGTTAAGCATATTAAGAGAAAAAAGACATTGGGTGTTCACCTCCAGGGACATCCATATGTAACAAGTGTCATTCTCTTTGGGGTATTTATGTCTGGCAAGACATAGTTATCTGGTCTGACTGCTCTCAGCAGTACAGCATGTACCTTTGGCCCCCCAAAATCCTTTTTACTATTCACTTTCTCTGGTGAACAAGCTATATGGAGCTCAATCAGCTACTCTCACAAAAGGTCTTTAATTGCACAGAATAGACTGCTTCCCTCCTCTGTCATTTTCATATTCAGAGGATGATTAACTTGTCTGGCTGCTTCTCTGACCCTCCTGACCCTCATCTCTTCCAGGTGAACTGCCATAGCTGCCATGTTAAAGTAGCTTGCTAATCCCCATCAAAAGAGCTCAATTAGAGAAATGTGGTTAAAATGGCAAATGCAGAAGTGAGAGAGAGAACATGTTTGTGTGCGAATATGACATTATACATCAGAAGCCTACAAAAGACTGAGGTGATAATTGACTGTCTAAAAAAACTGGCAAATATTTTAATGCAGCCTGTGCCCTCACGTGGCACTGCCTGCCTCACTCAGTGACAAGTATTGCTCATTGATTTGTTTCAGTGCTATTCCCCTGGCTCGTTTCTTCTAGTCATTTGAAACCTAGCTAATATGAGAAAGAAGGGGCGGTTTATTACAGTAAGCATGCAGTATACCTGCAAGGAACACCTGGGTATTCTGTTGACCAAACTTGGCATGCTCCTTCTATCCTTGCACAGTTCCTAAAAGCAGTTTGAGTTTTTTTTAAATGACCAATGACTTTATTCTCCTTGAGCTGTGTTGTTTTTTCTTTTTTCTGGTTCTTTTCTTTCTCTTTCCCCTCTACTGTTTTTCAAGGCACTATAAATGTCCCCAGGGTAATTGGGATATGACCAGAGGTGCTTGGTATGGAGCTCTTTCCCTTTAATTACCTCTGAAAGTCCCTGCCTACACTTCTGAAACTGTTTTCCTCTATATACCTGTGGCAATACACATTTTTTTCCCAACAGACAGCTTCAGAGGGGTATCTCAGCTCTTTGGAGCACGTTAAATGGCACTCAGACCAAATATGTATCTTGATACATAAAAGGCTACCTTGATTAAATTAAATTGACCTTTAAGCATGGGGAAGGAAAATAGTTTCAAGAAGCGGGATGAAAATTCAATGACTACTAGATGTAATACCTATTTTCTAATTAATTAAACAAACTATTCTGCCTTCCAAGTCTTCACATTGGAAAGCACTATTTGGGAAAGGATATAGTAGTATATGAGTCATTTTACCCCAGAAAGGATATTTCAGGTGTTTGGTTATAGCCTTTTCAGTGGTTGCTGGTTTGAAGACGCTGCTCTTAGGCACCAGTCTTCAGCCTTCCTGAATCCCATAGTCTTTCTTCTTTAGGTAGAACCTGTACTGTCAGCTTGTGTCACATGGGCCCTATTACCCAAATTTGCTCCTCTATCTAGCAGTCATAAGACTTTCCAAGGGCTTGAATTCATCTTTCTTTTATTCGTTTCCTCGCCCCCCCCCGAATGGATGACCTGGGTCTTTCTTAAATACTGTAGGACATGAAAGACATCCTTGGCAGTGCAGGGGGAGATTACATTTTGTTGTACGTCTGCTTAGGATGGAAATCTTTTAAGTGGCTGCATGTCTTACAGTCTGCAGTCACTCATGACATTCCCTGAGCACACTGCAGTGGGAAAAGAGCAAGGCAGGGATGTGTAATTTTCTCATGCTCATTGGTGAGAAGTCTATTAGCAGGACCACACGATTGTGACATTCCATTTTGACATTAAGACTGCGCTGTGATGCAGGTAAGCAGATGCATATGGATAACTAAGGTGTTTTTTTTTTAGTTAAATACACTGGAAATGCTGATGGGCACAGAGCAAATAATTTTTAACTAAACTGTTAACTACCAAAAAAATTGATCAAAAGTATGCAAAAATTACCACCAAACTCAAATTGTTTTAGCAAGCCCCTCCCCTTATTAAAATGAAAATTTTCAAAACATTCAGGAACATTTTACTTAGACATGTAAAATGGTGAGAAAAAATCTTAAATCTACAGAAAAAATAAAAGTCAAATATAAGCTCTGTAAACACAAACTACTTTTCTAGGGAATGGAAAAAGAAAAAAAAGACTTTTCAAATCAACTGAAAATTCAGTTATTTTCTACCTTTTCTGTTCAACTGCAGCACAACTTTCTACTGCAAAAGAGCAGCACCAAGAAGTCTGTGCTATTGCAATGTGAAAAGGTTTGAGGTAGCTTAAAACAGTACATCTTAAGCACTGAGAGCAGTCTAATCATGTCAGAATGGAAGTCTATTCCAACTAATTTACACTGCTTTTTTTTACCCAGCTTGACTCAAGTTATCTTGGGTGTTTCTACATTACATTGCAGGCTGTTGAACAAATACTGCTCAGTTGGTCAGGTGCAAATTGCTTTGGATCAGTTGATTTCATGATCAAAAAATGTTTGCCCTTCCTTTTCTTTTAGGTAATGAAACAGCCTCTTCCTTTCTCCTGCAAGAATTTGATCCGTTTCCAACAGTTCCCCAATTCCTACTAAGACTAATACTAATTAATTCTCCTTTTCATCTTAGCCTGTCAGTTCAGTAGTCTGAGCACAGAGAAAGCTCTTTATGAAATGTCTAACACATTTAGTTTCTTAACTCTAAATATTTCTTGAAGAACTACAAAGAGAAAAGCTTTTCATATCTAATAGTTTGGTTTACCTCCTGGTGAGCTATTTCATAGACTTGCACATACCTTGTAGGCATTGCTTTAGCTCTTTCACTCCACTTGCCCTCCTTCTGATCTGATGTCTGCTATGCATAAATGATTAAATAAAACAGGAACATTTTTTATACTTCAAGTTAGAATAATGTTGGAACAGAACAGGACAAGAGATTGATGAATGACGTAATACAAGCTGTTCTCAAAATCTCAAATGCAGCTGATGTCAGGGAAAGCAGTACAATTTTGTACATGTTGTGCATTACTTTCAGTGTTCTGAGGCATATTTCTAAGATTTACCTGGGCATCTCAAATATGTGGCATGAGAAAAGTTGCTTTCTATGAGAGTCAATTATATAGGGAGACATTGGTACTCATTTTGTGTGTTTATTTTGGTCTGCAATTCCCCTTTGACTTCTATCAGTCTCAATTTGGAAATTTATTTTAAATTTTAAAAATTTCTGCCCTCAGACAAGTGGTGCCTCATGCTGTCACGGTTTGTGGCTAAGAAAGTAGTTGACAAACTGGGTAAAAAACTCTCCAATATTATTTACCATCACAGAAATCACACATGAGGAGAGAAAAAAGAACACTGCAAGGTTTTGAGTGCTATCTCTGTGGCACACGTAATGCATGCAATTGGCTAAACTGCTATGCCAGGGTAAATATAGTCCCTCCTGCGTCTTCTCTGGAGTTCCTCTGAAGTCTTGGAACTGGCCTGGTCCATGGTACAGTTTTTCTGACCCTGAGCAAAAGAAGCAGTGTTGAAGGGATTTCAAGAAGTAGGCTAACCTGGGCTCTTCACAAGATAATGTCAGCTATATTTTGGTCACCAAATTGGTCTAGGACTTCAATACCTACAGCAAAGAAGAACCAAAAAGCTTCCAAGTGAAGCTAGTCCAGTACTTCATTGTGTTGCTCCATGAAAGTTGATTTTGCTAGTGCGTGACCTGAATATTCCTACAGCTTAAGCACAGTATTTCTTGTCCCATCTGACAAGAAAATAAAGAAAAGAAGCTACTTCTTTTGCAGTCGTCTATTATGCGCTTTAAAGTTACAATGTTCCCTTTCCATCTTCTCCTCTCAAAGAGCCCCAGGTTAGACATTTTTTGTCCCTGACTCCTAAACTGTATTCATTCACTCAAGACTTCTAGTTGCCATGTGCTGCTTGAAGTGCCACATTTGTGGTTGCAAATTCACACTAACATGTGATAGAGACTTCAGATAGAAATAAGCCTTATCTGAAAAATACCTGCACCTGAATGTTGAGTTTTGAGGACCTCCAGTCTGAGGCTTTAGTTCTGTTTCTCCTTGGACGCCATCTATACTTCCAGACTTCCTTGGAGTGTTGATTTCTTCCTGCAGGTACCCCATCTCAGCCAAGGGTGGCTCAGATAAAAAGAGAGCTCCTGCATTGTGGGGCACTCTATTGTCCTTCAGATTGTTGCTAGCTCTAACAACATGATCCCTATGCCCTCCTCATCACAGAAGTTTCAGGAAAATGTCAGACATTTTGATTCTATAATCCCAAAGGGGCACTGCTATGTAGAATGTATTTGGGAATACATGGAATAAATTTCATTTTTGAAAGTTTAAGGTGTAAGTGGTTGACCCCTGGGAAATAAGTGTATTGCTTTGCTTGCTGCTTTAATGAAGATTCTCTGCTGGAGAACCTGATGTTCTTTATGAAGTTTGCTTTGTAATATTGACTTACTTACCTAGGCTTGCAAGGAGCTCATATCTCTCCCACAAAAGTCACATTAACTGCTTCGCTGCTGCCCAGCATGAGGTGATGCAGATGGTGTAATTTGCAGCCGTAAAACAGATTGGAGTTTGGCCAGCTAACTGGCTCTGCTTGCTGCTAGCCAGGAAAACTCAAAGACATGCTACTCTCCTGCCTGCTTAATCCCACCTTCCTGAACTGCACTACTTGTCCTTAGTTACAGATTTTGTCTGTCAGATCAATTCCAATAAAAGAATGTTATCCAGTGATACATTGCTATTGCAAATATACAGGCCGGATTGAGCATCTATTATACTTCTGCTCAATACTCTGTAACAAGATTGATGACTCCTTCAGCTCCCAGTCCTGCTCCTATAGAAGTCAATATATTCTTTGCCAATGTGAACAGGAGCAGCTCCCTCTTTCGATAAAACACGGCCCCCGCAAATGCACATCCCTGTATTGTGTGGTTCTCAGCAGGGCCTCGATGCCCTTGCTGGCTGTTACAAATTCCTAAGTAAAGATGAACTTAATGCCCCCTGCAAGGGAGGAAAACACACAACTGCAAAACCGTGGGCAATAATATGTTACCAATGTGTTCAGGCTGACCAGCAGACTGGAACAACCAGTGTGCTTTGCTGTGTCTGTTTGTGCATGCACTGAGCTCACCTAACTTATCTGTTAATTGCTTTGACCTTTTTGTTTACTTCCTGCTCGGGAATCTCAGAATTTGCTGCACTAAAAATGACTTTTGGATTGCAGCATTGAGCAAACATTGACTTAACCTTTTCTGTTACTCTCTGTCAATATTTCCAGTCTATTCATATGCATGTGCTATTGCACTGGATAAACCAGGATTGTGTTCCAAACTAATGCTCTTTTGTTTATCTGGAGGTATCGTATTGTGCAGGCACACAAAGCACTCACATAAACCCACATGAATGTCTTTAATAAAAAGCTTAACCCTTATTGAACAAAGAACGTGTACCCATAGAGCACCGGAACAGAACAGCTCCAATTTAGAAAGCTTTTCTGCTCCTTGTCAGTGCTCTCCTCTCCACGTGCCTTTGCTCCGTGACCTATTACAACCAGAGCACCAGGTACCGGAAGTGAACAATCTCTGTTTCCCAGCTGCAGCAAGACAGAAAACAGGAAGAGCAAGATACTTTAAGTGAGTTGTGTTAAAGACACAACCTTCACCCTTGGGTTGTACAATTCGATGATAGCATCCTAAAATTGACCATTAAGCATTCCAGGAGTGCTAACATGCAGCAGTGAGCATTGCCATCAAAGCTATTAAGATCAATAGAGTGTTCAGGTCCTTACAGCAGTATTTTGTATGTGTTATGTTACCGGTGAGCAGAATGGAAAATGAAAGCCATTTAGAAACATTTAATTTTGTATTTGAGATGACAAATCCAATTAGTTCATTGCTGATATGCAGCATCTCTCTTTATTCTGCTAAATTCTGCATTTCCAAGTTATTACCTGATAGATATTGTATTTCTCAAAGGGCCATTTTATAAAGTACTTTTGGGACTCTTGCATCTAAAGGAGACTTTGTAAAAACAAACTTTGATTTGACTTGTTTGATCTCAAAGCCAGCCGAATAAGGTAAAAGATGAAGAGCTGTTTATGCATTGGCTGCCTTTTTGAATAATACTTTCCTTAAAGTAGTCAAAAGTTCAACACAGTTGAAACTAATCGCAGTAATTCTTTTCACGGATGATAATTAGAATTTTTCCTGTTTGTAAGTTACACGGTTCTCTCCTATGCCACAATTGTCAAATTAGCCTTTAAGTCAGCCTTTAAACTGTGCCATTTTGTAACCATGTTTTTCTTTTCTTCTTTTTTTTCCCAATTTTTTTTAAAAAATGAGCTGGTATTCAGTGTTATTTTCTTTTTTTAAATACTGCAGCCCAGCAGGCATACTCCCTGAAGCCAGGGGTGGGCATTTGGGTGCATGCCTAAGAGATGAAAAGTGTAAAATAACAAAAATCCTGTCTTCAGACCCTCAAATATGCAGAGGACAAGCCACTGGAAGGGGTTGGGGGATGATTTTCCATAGAGCAAGTTTTGTTCTACCAAATGTACCTATTGGAATAAGTAGAAATCTGGATTTGGAGAAATCCTGGTTTTACCCTATGATCCCCCATGAAAAACCTGAGCTCCCTGGTCACATAGGCAGAAGCTGAATTTCCTTCCGTGATCAGACAGTGTATATCTAGACAGATGACAGCAAGCAGCACTTGTGATCTGATTCATGTCCACCCATCTGCAAATTAAATAGGCCACCACCTTAAATAAGTGAAAGTAGTTTTTATTAGTTAGTATAGAAATTGATCATTTTTCTCTTTTCTTGTCAGCTCCAAGAAAAGGAATGCAACTGATCCCTTTAGAATCTTTTCTGCTTTTAATCTTTCTTACACCTGGTCAAAAGTATTTTATTCTGTGCACTAGTTCTGAGTATTCAAACAAAATGGTTTTAGGTCTGAAGGGAATGTGTTAGGTCCTAAGATGTGCCTTGAGTGGAGATTTGATTTTGGTTTATGAGTTCTTGGATGCAGGATGGACAAACTGAACAGCATCCTAGAGTATTTTTGGAGACTCTTTGACCGAACAAGAAGCATCTTTCACTGGTCCAAACCCAATTCTTGTAGAGTCCTAATTCAGCCAAAGAAGCATTTGGGACCCTAAATCTGTAGGACAGTTTTTTGCTAAGGGTGATGCAAGTTGAAAATTGGAAGCTGAAACCAGATATGAAAAGTATGTCTTTGCTCAGACATGCAATTGAGGACATTTAAATGCAGCTTCCCTTTGTTTAAAAAGTAAAACACATGAATCAAGCCCTTTACTTAAATCTTCCAGCTTTCTCTGAGAAACGATATCCCTTTCAATGAGCCTCAGGCATTCCCACTTGACTCAGGTTAATGCATTTGGTCTCTATAGAAACAGCAGCAGATCCCACATGCAACTTGGAAAGGTCACCTCACTTTTGTACAAAAGCTCACATTGTCTCTTCCTTCTTTTCCATAAAACAGCAGTAAAAGGAAGCAAAAGGCAATACACCGCACTCATCCAAAGTCTCAGAGCTCTTCTGCTCTTGCAGACGCTGATGAAAGACCAGGCCCTTCAGCGCTTGCGCTTGCTGATCATCGTGGGTCAAAAGGAAACAGGAGCTTTTAAATACAAACTAAATAATACCATTGAATTGGCAGGAAATTCAAACTGCTCTGAACTGTCTTGGAGCCAGCAAAGCTAATGAGCTGTACCATTTCCAGATGGGATCTTGGTAACACCATCTGAGAGCTTGTGTACATACAGAGTTGTGCAGGTTTGCCTTAAAGCATAATTCAAAATGCATTTAATTAAACAAGAGAAAAAATAATGTGGAAACTTAAATAGATACCAAGCAAGCTTATGTCAATTTGATTAAGGGAGCGGTTTAAACTAAACCGCAATAATCCTCTCTTAAACAGAGCAGAGCTGTCTCTTATCCAGAGTTTTCTAGCACTCTAGCTGCTTTTGGTTTAAAAAACAATTGAAGTTAAAAGCAGTCTGCAAGTCAGTTCCCAGCCTCACCATCACATCTGTTAATACAAATGGCAGAAGTTTTGGGACGTGGCCATCAGTGAGAGGAGAGAAGAATGTTTGAAGATAACAAAACCCCCACCTGTAAAGAAAGAGAGCCTTTTTCTAGGAAAACAGAGTACCAGAAAGAAAAAACATTCATGAATTTCCCTGTATGATTTGAGAGTACTTTTTAATGTGTTCAAATGTTCAGTTATGCAACCTTTAGTGCAAGGGATATTGTTCTTTGGGGAAGAAATGTAGGTGAGAGAGCTCTGCTTTACGTGCAGAGACATTTCACAAACGAGTCCTGTGCAGCGAACGGGTGATTAGTCAGGAAGGTAACTCCAGGCCAGGGCCGCAACCAGACAGTCCTGGGGCAGCCCCGTCAGTCTACTGCTCCCGTTCAGATTTTCTTTCTGAGGTTTCTGGATTACAGGACTCATGCAAACACCACCCGTATTCTTTAACTCTGCCTTCTTTACGCAGCTGCTTTCTGCACTGCGGTATGCAGGGCAAAAGAGGAGCTTTACTGCTTGTACGTGCATTTATTGAATGCATCGGGTATGTAGCTGATAGTGAGTACATTCCCCTTAAAACAGTCGCATAAAATAGGACTTGTGATTTGTGCATAAAAGACTGATGACAAGATTAGCTCTGTATTTCATAACAAATCAGACCTTTTCTGTGCAAATTTCTGGTAACTATATACTCACAGCAAGTCACTGGGTTTTATTAGCTGCGCAGAAGAACGAGCAGTTGTATGAAGACACCACCACACTCGGGACTGGGGCACACAGCGAGTGACTCCAGTTGATGCACATCTTCAGCTCCTATTAAATTACCTGCTGGCTTTGTAGGTTGTGCTACACGGGTCTTACTTTGTATTTCTACCCAGTCTTCTCCTAAAAGGATGCTGTTGGAGTCTAGCCAGCCAAATCCTTTCAAAAGGAATTTGCTTACAAGTCTATAGTTATGTAAATTCATGTACAATTTAGCTCAAGCCTGTTTATGTCTTAATAAACTTTGTTTATATGGAAATGGAGAATATCACAGGGCATCTTTCAACTCTGGCTCCCTCCATGCTGCCTAGAGAGGGCAACAAATCAGACTAGGACTCCACAGATACTGTCCAGTAGTGAGCCTGAAGAGCAGGTGGGATCTTTAGGTGACACTGTGACACATACTTCTGTAAATCAAAGCAATACAGAAGTGTTTCAGAAGCAGAGTTTATAAAGGGTTATGCTCTAAAGCCTGATTTCATGTACTTTTTTCATTAATTTTTGCAAGAGCTGAGTGTATATATTGCTGAGGGCCAAATTTGGAACTAAATGGAACTACCCCATCTTTTTCAATGGCAGATACTACAGTGCAAGAGGTTTGGTAGAGTCTTGGTAAAGCTGTATTGATAACAATATGTACCATTTTAATTTAGTATTTCACAAGTTAGAGCTGAAGTGTGCCACGGGCTCGTAAGAAAAGTTTGTCAAATCCTGAAGTGGAGTCAACCCAATTTTTTTCAATGAGTGCTCTACAAAAAAAAAGCACCAGAAATACTTTGGAAGATATGACACTGTTCCTCACTGTCTTCACCATCACAATAAAATTCCTGTCTTTATATTGAATTGTTCATTGTATTCATATAAATTAACCTGCTTCCTAGTTGAACGCTCTGCACCTTTTTTTCCTAATTAAAAAAAAAAAAAAGGCATGCTTTTTTGCTGCTACTCCAGTTCTGCCTGGGCCCAGATAAATTAATGCTTTGCATGCTTCTGCTGTCATCTCTGTCATCAGTTCTTTTTCTGCTCACCTAGAGCTGATGCTCTTGAAGACGCAATTTCTTTGGCCCAGATATTGCTAGGATGGAAATAATCAGTTGTTGTGTAACAGAAATCCGAGTCTGCTCCAAGCAGTATGTTCCAAGTTAGAAAGATTTTTATTTCTCTTCAAGGAGCGCTGCTTGCACAATGGAAAGCAAATAGCTACTCTCATCTGCTGAAGATTTAGTGGGAGAGGGGAAAGGATCAATGCCAGGTCTGTCTGAGAGACATTAGTGTATTCAGAGTGCCTGCAATAAATTTTTAACCTTTTCCAGCTTCCCTGGGGACTGGAAGGTATTAAAAAATATTAGCACCCTCATCCCAAAGCTTTACTATGCAAACCAAAATGAATGAGATGTTTAGCAAACCACTGATAGATAAATCTTAACATTCCCTTTTATTAGACAAATAGTATATTTTATTAGACAAATAATAGAGAGACTACCTCCATCTCTGTGAGGCACAGCTTAAAGCAAAGCAATACTTGATTTTATCAAGAGCCAAAATTTCCTAGTAATTCTGGTTTTATTTAAAATTAATACCCATGGAAGGATGTGATGACCAAGGCAGGTTTTAATCTAGCATACATTGAACATCAAGTAGCTTGTGAGCACAACAATGATACTGCTGCAGAGTTGCCTGTCTGTATGCTTCTTCTCATTTCTTGAAAAGGATTATGGTTTCTGTGTGCTTGTCAGGACATGGTGCTTTGGTGGGTGCCCAGATCAGTTCCAAAATGAATTAGTTCAGGTCTGGGAGATGGCGTCATGCTGCCGGCTATTGCGAGAAGGCTTGCTCGCAGACAAACACTGCCACAAAGTGAGTGCAAGCGGATCCCGTTGGGTAACAACCTGTAAGATGCTGGGAAGGTTTAAACATCCTACAATAAACTTAAGCTTCTGAAGTGCAAAAGGTGTTATTTTATTTGACCCCAGTAGACAGAGGTGATATAAGAGGGACTTACCTTGACAATGTGGGAGCCTGCAATGCTTCATGTGTCACTGAAGAAGTAAGGTAGAAGTCCTCCTTGCTCTGCATTTCGTCAGTATGCTTCAACCAGCTCCAAAAAGGACAGGACAGGCTCACAAAGAATGGCTTGGATCACCAGCTTGGTACATGTGCGACATGAGAGCTAAAGGGGCAAGAAGAGATATTGCTGATAGAAGAAGCTGATAGTGAAAAACAGAAATCGCAGGATGAGAGAGGTCACTGCCGGGGGCTGTCAGTAGTGCCCAAGCAGAAACATTAGAAACATACATCAGCTCAAACTCAGACTGCTAGTCATAAGCCAGTGGAGGGAAGGAGAGAGAAGGTTAGAAATCTGGGTAATTATAACCTAGGCATGGCACAGGATCAGACCCTGAGGAGGATCTGAGCTCTGGAAATGGCCACATAAAACCTGATGTGGCCATCTCTAAATAAGTGCCCAACCAGCAAGAAACCTTCAACAGCTGGGGGCTGAATCCTGACCTTACTGTTTGTGCTAAATTCCATCAGTGTCTTTTTGCATATGGATTTTAGATAATTCGTAAATAATAACAACTTGTTAAAGCTTTCAGCCTGAAAGTTGCTATACTACAACTTCCCAAAGCTAAATGGGATATACATTGGAACGTAAATATTTTAGAAGTCTTATATATATATATATTAGACATTTCTAAATTGCTGGCTAAGTTACTGCTGTTATATTAACATATAGCAGAAGAAAACTCCAAAGAGCTCCAACAGTCTTTTTAAGGCCCTAATCCATCAAAGAAAACCTTAAACTTTAAGCAATTCCTTTAGACAAATACACGCTTACAAGCAAGTATCCAGCTGAGTCTGGGACTGACTTGCTGCACTATACTAACTATTGCAAAACAGGCAGGATGTGCTGGTGTTTGCGCACTGCAATAGTCTGCAAGAAGATTTCCCTCCCAAAACCATGGCTGCCTCCAGCAAGGGAAAAACCAGTCCTTCAGTTCCCAAAACTCAAACTTTCCATGTCCACATGGCACTGTTTGTAACCCAGAAGGAGTAAACAGGGAGGGATCTGCTGCCTAAGATTAAACAGTAATGCAAGGTACACCTGGCCCAAACCAGTCTGCAGAGGGCTGGGTCATAGAAAGTCAGAAGCAGGAAACTGCGGCTTTCATAGGTGCAAAATTTGCACTGATGTCACTGGGGTATATTTATAACAAATTATTCTGAAACATATGTACTATACAATTAAGTATATATGTAACTCCACCCTTGATTTCTCTCTTAACAATGTTTTGCGCTTTGTGTCACTGTCAAGGGAGCCCAGCTGCACTTGCAAATTAGTGTTAATTTTGCAATGCAGCTGTCATATGCAATGGGTCAGAGTAATGAAAGGGTTTTTAATAAAAATTGAAATGAATTAAATCATAGTCTCACAAGTAATTTTTCTACAAGAGGAACAAAATACTAATACCTCCTTTGTATTCCTCCGGGAATTCAGCATTCCCATATCATGTCAGTCACCTTATTTGCATTTTGTCCAATTTTGTGAATTATTCAGCATTTAGTTGTGGATCCTTCAGAGTCAGTACAGTGTATACTCTGAATGCGTATTACACAATCAGTATTCTGCATTCATAACATGGAAGGAATTAACTGATTTTATGTGCTTATGACATTCAAAGTAAAATGTCTGAAAGATACCAGTGTAGATAACATCACTGTATGCATACATAATAGCATATATCCAAATAATAAAAATTACAGTGGAAAATACACGCTGCTAGTCAGTGTACTTCTCGAACAGTAACAAACTAGCTGAAGTTTAATAACATTTGTGTTCTTTTTAATAGAGTCTCATTAAGGAATGTTTTTTCTAGAATCTTTTGTGTCTCGTTCCCTAGGGAGCAATCCTGCAGACACTTTGATATGTGCTTGACTTTCAGTATCCAAGTAATCCCAGAGGAGTCAGCGTGACTATTCATAGCCTTAAACACAAGGACATGCTTAAGTGTCTGCAGGATAGAGGACTTAGACTGTCCCCCTGCAAAGAGCTCATAATAACGGCCAAAACCCTGTGGAGTATAACAGAAATGTGCCCTTGAGAATGGAAAAGCTATAAAGCCAAATTTGGTCTTGGTATGCACAAGCCCTTTGGAAATGAATAGCAACATTGATGTTCATCAAGGAAGAGAGGGTTTCTATCCCGGGCTCCTATGGTAGCCCTTGGGGTGATAAACATTTTTTTCAGTCGTCTTTGTGCATGCAAATCCAGAATACAAAACTGATTATCTAGTTAAGATTAATTTCAGATGTAATCTGCTGGGTTTCCACATTGTAGAATTCCCTGGATGCTTCTTGGTTTTGTCCCTCTGTAATCAGATTATTACTTGAAGTTCCATCCATCACAATTGATTTGCTCTGTAATGCATTAAATTGGTGTGATGTGTAATCTTCTAATGTCTTCTGATGCTTCTTTCCCAGTGCTGCTTCAAACATTAGGCAGTGTCTTGATGTGAAGATGTTAGACAAAGTAACGCATAGTGTAGTTGCTAGTTGTAGGCAAATACGGAGAGAATCCTAAAATATGAATTGGCAAATGCAATGTAGCTGTACCCAGTGCCAGAAGCATTGCTGCGGTCTGCCAAAGGTCTCAAATTTTTGCACCTTTGAGTCTCCTTGTCCCCCTGCCTCCAGAAATCTGTTATCTGTTTAAAAGCTACTATCTTTTTAGCATCATGTGGGTCTTAGCATTCACTGTCAGCCACTGATTGATTTTCATTACACTTATTCTACTGGAAAACATGCAAACTGCACACCCCCACGTCGTCCCCGGCATCATGTGAATGATGTCAACAGGAAACCAAGTGCTGGACCTGAAATTTCCTGTTTGAATAACAATTCCATATTGTGCCCCAGTGGTCGTCGGATTGACTGAAATAGCAGCGTAATGATTCAGGAAATAACATCAAGTAATAAAGGTGCAGAAGCCCTCCCTCAGCTGTGTTTCAAGTTTTATGAATTTCATTCCAGCTGGAGTGGAACAGAGTAGTGAACTTGAGCAGAAGTACCTGTTAATTTTTACAGCTGGTTTGACTATCACACTATAAACCATATTTGCTTGTGGCTAATGTTGGTAAAATACAGTCTAGCATCTTTCATACTTGTTGTTGAGTCAGCTTAACAGCAGAAGTGAGCTACATTATTGAGCTAACTAAGGGCTTGGGTTGCCTTTTAATGAGACTCGTAATATTGATCCACAAAAGCAGGGCTGTGTTCAACGCCTGTGGGATCGAGTGTCATTTTCATTTTAAGGTCTGCATTAAATGAAGTAGAAGGGTCAATATAACACCCAGGTTTTGCATTTCCAGTAGCAGAGAAGAGATCCTTGCATGATAACATCAGGTGTAAGCGAAACGAGTCCTAGAAATTGTCTTTTTCTGTAGATAAAGATTCTTGAATTCATTGCCCTAACACTGCAGATCAAGAATTTAGTAGGATTAAAAACTGGACAGGAGCATGGTTTAGCCAAACATCCAATGGTGCCATTAATCATGATAGTGAATTGAGGTTTAATCTTCCAACTTCAGCATATGAAGTGGTATTGTAAAGTAGAAGTGGAAGAAATGCGAGTATTTCATGGTCTTCCGCAACATCTAGACCTGGCTGGAGTGAGAGGCAGCTACACACTGAGCTAGACCTGCTGTGAAAAATTACTCCCAACCATTTTTCATGTTTTATAAATCTCGTCATTTTACTGACCCACTGTCCCCTATATGGTTTGAAAAGAGGCTTAATTCAGGATATTATGAGCTGGATATTATGAGAGCACAGCTAACAGAGGCAGCCAATAGAGACAGCATTTCGCACAGCAGTCTCTGTGTTCAGTTTTGGGAGATTCTTGACCTTCTTGTGACAAAATCCAAGATCATCAGGAAATGCTTGGGAACCCTTTGAGAAACTCCAGGGTACCTGCAACTACCTCTTAAGGATGAGGTAAGGAGAGCTGCTCTAGGAACTTCTAACGAGTGTACTCAGCTGCCCTTGACCCAGGTGCCCAAAGCCTGTGCTACAGCTGGCCCCAGTTAGGGAGGGTCAAGCACCCTTTTAGCCAGTGCTCAGGTGAGAACTATATGAGTGCAGCTCCAAGTACAGCCAGCAGATACAGCAGCTTGTACAGAAGGGTAAAAACAAAAAAAAAACACCACCAAAACCAGTTCAGGTGAANCCAGTTAGGGAGGGTCAAGCACCCTTTTAGCCAGTGCTCAGGCGAGAACTATATGAGTGCAGCTCCAAGTACAGCCAGCAGATACAGCAGCTTGTACAGAAGGGTAAAAACAAAAAAAAACACCACCAAAACCAGTTCAGGTGAATTTGTTCTGCTGAAACAGTCTCATATGTTGTGATAAAGTGCCAAAGACTACTTTCATAGAATGATTTAGATTGGAAAGGACCTTAAAGACCATCTAGTTCCAAACCCTCTGCCCTGGGCAGGGACACCTTCCATTAGACCAGGTCATTCAAAGCACCCTCCAGCCTGGCCTTGAACACCTCCAGGGGCAGGGCATCCACAGCTTCTCTGGGCAACCTCTCACCACCCTCACAGTAAAGTATTTCTTCCTTGGCAGCTGTCCACGTCAGGGTAGAGGCTTCAACACGGAGTGAGTTTCAAATGGTGGATGCAGTGTTGCAAGTATCCCAGGCTTCAAGGAGTGCCTGGAGCTTCTCTCTGAGGCCAGGAGAGATGCCCCTTTGTCGTGCAGGAGGTGTGCTACCAAGTGGAAGATTTTCAGAAGAGGAAAGGGAGGTAGACAGGATCTTCTCTGAAATGTAGCAGCTTGAAGAGCTCCAGATCCCATCTGCAGTAGAGACAGGCAGCGTACTCCCCCTAGTATTAAGGTAAGTGCAACCTCTAGTGAAGGATGGAAGCTGGTGACTTTTTACCCCTGAGATTAAATTTCCCCTGTTTGTTTGCTTTAGAGGCAATAAGGATGCAAACAGTGAATCGGCAAGATCTTACAAATGCTGGATATGAATTTATTCTTGTTTTAAATGCCTTTGGTTTTCTTTCCACGTTCAAAGCAGCAGACAGTTCAAATGACTGTATTGCTGTTGAGAAGGACTCACCACCACTATTTACAAGAAACGTTTACTTAAATGGGTAGTTTGAAGTTTTTATTGGTAATCAGGAGTTTAGATAAACCTATTATATCCCCACAGGATAAACATTTGGATTACGTGGCTATATATACGTGCAGTATGTTTTTAATGTTCGGTGTCAATCA
This sequence comes from Chionis minor, assembly GCA_013398295.1. Lineage (NCBI taxonomy): Eukaryota > Metazoa > Chordata > Aves > Charadriiformes > Chionidae > Chionis > Chionis minor. Next base: position 1,481,735 of record VZSF01000873.1, read on the forward strand.
TTGTGTCGGTGTCGAGTACAAAAAAGGCTGTATGTCTGCCTTCTCTCTTTACACACACTTGTGTTTCCTTAGGAAGTACTGACATTAGGACATGTCCTGTCAGTCTCAACCAGCATAACTAACCTATGTGCTTACTAACCCCTTTCAGTCTCTGAGATATACTGAAATATAACTTGAAATCTAATGGCTTAACCATGTTCGGAAAACACGATGCAAATCAAGATTGTCCTAAGAGTTCAAAAGATCAAAGGAATGTTTCACTAGGGTGTCCTTTAGATAGTATTAGGTAATAGTTCCTTTAATTAAAGCATGTTTTGCTGACTAAAGAAGCAAAAAATATGGAACGCTAAAGGAAAACCAAAATGCATGGGAAGCGATATAGATCGGGCAGTTGGTTTTGGTTTGCTTATCGCACGCACGGTTTTCCTTTTGCATCTTCAGTTTGCTGGGAAATGTGCCTGTGTTCTCGTGATTTTTTGCTAACAACTTATGTCACTTCCACTGTTGGCTTTAAGTTTCAAGATTACAAATAAGGTAAGTGTTCTGGACTGTACCTAATAAAACACTTCCTTACCTAGCACACAACTTTGAGCGCTATGTGGCCTTGTAGAGGTCACGTTTAGACTTTTTTTGTTTGGGATCCCAGTGTGCAATGAATTGCAGGTCTGAGCTTCTTGCTTATCCACCTTTAAAACACTTTGAATAACACTATGAAACTTCCATTTAATAATATTTAATTAATAGTATTTATTGGTAAGGATATCTGCCCGAGCAAAAAACTCAGTGCCATAACAATAAAAGAAATCCTGTCAAAGCAGCGTATTCTCACTCCTTGTATGCTCTGACTGGGCACTCTTTATGGTTTTCCCAGTTGATTTTTCAGCAGAAATCCTGTGCCACTATGGCTCAGCTAGAGACTTTCCTTTCTGTTCAGCTTTGTCACTGTAATACATGACTAACACGCGTTGATCTGGTGGATCAGGTGAGTCATGCAGAAACCTCCATCCAGCTGTGGTTCCTCCAGTTTACAGGAGCAAATGTTTTTAAAAGCCCAATTTTTTCTCTCCAGTATAAAGATTCCTAAGTGCTACCTGTTTCTTTACAGTGACCACAGTTGTCTCTAATTTCTGGTCAACTTGTTTATTCCTACCATAGCTGTCAAAAAAACTCCATTGTTTTTCAAACACGTGGGAGAGCAAGCATTTTAAGAACTCTTTCAGTTTTTACTGTGGTAGAAGTGTACCAACTGTAAGGACTTAGAGCATCACTGAAATCAAAGATTAAGTAATAACTGTTTTTATACAGTTGTATTAATTTGTAAATGGTATACTTAGGGATGACCAGTGTCTGCTTTTCACATATCAGTCATGTAAGACACCACTGAATCTGGGCCATTTAACTAACAGAGAAACAAAAGGGTCTGATTCTTCATCTGTCAAAGTCCCATGGGTGTAAGTTCAATAAGAGCAGTACTACCCTCTTTGATGGTTTCTTAGATATTGCTGATCTATATTTAAGACCTGTGTTTTATTTAAACTTGAAAATTAATTTGCTTTAACATCTATGTAAAATAGATTAGAATTAATGAAGTCTGACCCCCTTATGGGTTAGCGTGAGTGAAATAATTACTCTTCAGCAGCACAGGATATATTGTACTGGACGTTCTGGCTCAAGTTAACAGTAAGAAGTCAAAGGAAGTTCAGGAAATACCAGAAGCCTTGAACGGCATTAGAAAATTTAGGTTTGCAGTTTCTCTTTATGAAAAATAAAAATGTATGTGCTAGACTGACTTTGTGTCACTGATAATAATAATTATGGAAAATTACCTGCATAAATTGAGTATAGGAATATTCTAATTTGGAACTTGAAGCTGATTGCAGAAAAAATTAGTTCCTAAGGATGTGATAAGGATGGTACTCTTTAAAATAATGCTAATTCAGGTATCGTCACCTGGACTAAATTCAAAGTGAAGGAATGTTTTTCCAAATCCTTTCAGCACCTCTAGAAAGATACCACTGTTGGCTACAACTGCTTCTTACCATTGCAGGTGCATTCAAAGCCTGAAGTCTCATTTGGCCTCAGCTAAAAGGGATCCAACTATGAAGAGACACAAGGTATTATTCTAGTTGCAGGTACTGGCAGTGTAATTAACTGCAAGCATCGAAAAGGAAAATCCAGTAGTAAATTTTTTTTTTTACCAGGCACAATAAAATTCACTAAGGCTTACATGAACCTCTTGTTCTTCAAAGAATAGCACTCGCATTGATCTTCAATGCTAATGAATTTTCTTGTACAGATATTTTCTAGAGAGTGGGCTTCTACCAATCCCCATTGAACCTGCTGGCCCTGACATCGGAAAATCTGTCTTGATGTCTCGCAGGCTCAGTGACAGCTCTTCCTGCTTAATCCCTTAGGGCAATCTGGGAGACCTTAATTAGTGAGATTCCCTACTGCTATATTGCTTTGTTTTTTCTTCTCAGCATGATTGCTAGCAAGAAAAATGAAATGTGGCTGCCCTATTTGGTACATATGATAGCCTGGTCTATGCTCATCTGGATGCCAGTGCCGTAGGGGTACTTTGCAGCATGACACTTTCGTTGACAGCAGCTCTGCAAATTCAGAGTGGGATCTGAGGAACATGTTGGCTCTCTCCTGGGCCATAAATTATTGTGAAAGGTTTCTTTAAGCCTCTTTTGCCCCACACCCTCCGTGCAGTGCCTGTGGGGTGGCCATGCATGAAGGAGCATACTGTGAAGCCTGGGTGCTGCTCACAGCTCCTGCATCAGCCCATCAGCTGGGACTGGGATCTCTCGCAAGCTGCCTGCATGCAGGCTGTTGCTCAGCCTGTGATGGAAGCAAAAGGAAAATACTGTGTTGGGACTCATGGGGAAGATAGTAGGAAACAAAGTGAAAAATCACTTTGCAGATAGGTTTGCTAACCCATGAACGTCACCAGTCTCCTGCCTCAGACCCATGTCAACCTGCAGGAGATGCTGGTGCTGCCAGAGGCCCCAGCTCCAGGGCTCCCCCTTGCCCAGCAGTTTCCACAGCTGCACGCGGAGCCCCAAAACGTGAGGTTTGAGGCATCCCCGCCTAACCCAGCGCTGCCCTGCATGGGAGGGATCTTACTGTTTCGGGGTCTGTAGGACAGAGGAGAGGCATGTGGCAAGTGCTGAAGCTGGCAACAGGCAGCGTCCCAACCCACGCCTCTGAAACAGCACCCGAGTCCTACCCTGGAACAAGGTGTCAGACAGCCATCAAGCTCTCCTGCTGCAGGGGCGAGGCATGCAGGAGTGCCAAATGGGTGGGCAGGGTCTATGGGATAGAATCATAGAATCATTTAGGTTGGAAGAGGCCTTTAAGATCATTGAGCCCAACCATTAATGTAGCACTGCCAAGTGCACCACTTAACCACATCCCTAAGTACCTCATCTAGATGTCTTTTAAATGCCTCCAGGGATTCAACCACTTCCTTTGGCAGCCTGTTCCAATGCTTGACAACCCTTTTGGTGAAGAAATATTTCCTAATATCCCATCTAAACCTCCCCTGGTGCAACTTGAGGCCATTTCCTCTCATGCTATTGCTTGTTTCTTGGGAGAAGAGACCAACCCCCCACCTTGATACAACCTCCTTTAAGGTAGCTGTAGAGTGTGATATGGTCTCCCCTGCACCTGGGCCTCCCAGTAGACCCCAACAGCTGCAGCCTGCTGCTCTTGTGCAAGACCTAAATGTTTACATCCCTGCCAGCCCTGCAGTACNGTTGGAAGAGGCCTTTAAGATCATTGAGCCCAACCATTAATGTAGCACTGCCAAGTGCACCACTTAACCACATCCCTAAGTACCTCATCTAGATGTCTTTTAAATGCCTCCAGGGATTCAACCACTTCCTTTGGCAGCCTGTTCCAATGCTTGACAACCCTTTTGGTGAAGAAATATTTCCTAATATCCCATCTAAACCTCCCCTGGTGCAACTTGAGGCCATTTCCTCTCATGCTATTGCTTGTTTCTTGGGAGAAGAGACCAACCCCCCACCTTGATACAACCTCCTTTAAGGTAGCTGTAGAGTGTGATATGGTCTCCCCTGCACCTGGGCCTCCCAGTAGACCCCAACAGCTGCAGCCTGCTGCTCTTGTGCAAGACCTAAATGTTTACATCCCTGCCAGCCCTGCAGTACTTGGGGAGCATGGGGTGACAGAGGTGTTTCAATAACTCATCGTGCGAGATGGAGTGCTGGAGAGCTGACATCTCTTCCCAGAGCAGGTACTGCTACTTGCTCCTTCAATTTTTTCCACCCACACACTGACCTTGACCTAAACTTTGCAGATTGTGTGGCTCAGCAAGGCTGTAATAAAAGGTAATGGGATTGCAGGCAGGGTGCTTCCTGCTGCAAAAGTTTTGTTTGAAGGGGCTCAGATTTATCTTTATCCTTGGTTGGCACAGCTGTTACTGGCAAAGCGCACAATCATTTGCTAAAAGTAGGGGTGAGTCTGAGATGCTTTTGGTTCCTTATGACACTCATTTCTCCTGACACACTATTTCTTCATGCTCAACCTCTGCAAATAGTCTGTCTTGACACATTTTGTGTTTTGGGGAGGGGAGCAGAGCAGTGAAAGAATAAATGCCGTCAATGCTACAAACTGCGGAATGCGTTTACCCCGAAAATGGGGTTTGTTTACCCTAAGGAAGCTAAGGCAGTGGGGAGATCTTCTTGCTGTATACCTGTGCCTAACATGAGGACATAGGGAAGACCGAGTCAGACTTCTCTTGAAGGTGCGCAATGATAGGAGAGGCAGCAAGCACAAGTTGCAGCAAGGGAAATTGCAGTCCGGTATAAAGAAAAACATTTCACCCTGAGGGTGATCCCGCACTGGCATGGCTCCCTGGAGAGGTACGCCCCTCCGTGGAATGTGTTAGAGGACCTGTCCCTGGGCAACCTGTCCTCCAATGGTCCCTCTCAGCCTAAATTACTCTGCGGAGTCTATGGTTTGATGCTGCTAAATGGATATCTGGCTATTTCTTACGTTCAACACACCTCTTCTGTTATTGAACTTGGTACAGCCCTATCTACCCTGATCTGTATTTTCACTTAGTGCAACAGAGGAATGAAGTACTGTGAAACAGATTCCTCTGAAGTTTCTAGTAATGCAGGATGTCGATCTATTTATAGCAACATCTGTAGCTTTGAAGACCTTTGATAACTTAATTTCAGAATACAGATCTCTTCATCCCGATCTGTCTCCCATAGTCAGTGTGGGGTTCCCTGTTGCACAGCATTTTTTCAGCATGCAGGGGCTATTTTCCATCTCCAGAGGCAAACAATGACATAAATGCCTTTATCACAACCAGTGTAACTAAGAAAAAAAAATAAAGGAAACAGAGGTTGGAGGTTAGTCAGTTATATCCCTCATGCTGAAAGTCAGTTGGTCATCAAAATGCTGCTGAAAAAGTCGTGTTTTAAAATGCATCTGTAAGGTGTGAAAAGCTTTTTCCCCATTCTGATATCCCCCCGTGTCCAGGTTCTGATTGGAGGAGGGAGAGAAGCAAGCACAACTGCTGAGTCTGGCCCCAGCATGTTAGACTGCGTTCATAAGCCTGACCTGGTGGGATGTGTTTCTCCAGCCAAAGCTGGGTCGTGGCAGGGCTGGAGCGGAGTGGGCTCAGTGGCCCAGGTGGCAGGTGACACACACAGTATCCTCAGCGCTTGTCTGGATGTTACACTGACTTTCGCTGCATTACACTGAAACCTCTCTTGTTTGTATTATTTTCTCCCATCCTAAAGCTATCCAAAACTTTTTTTCTGCCAAAACAGATATGCATTATACATGAAACGCAGCAGAAAGCATTTTCTCTTTAATTTTCAGGAAGTCTGTTAGTGCCAAAACATAAACTGCTTAAGGAGGATGAAAACTGGGGTAAGTGATATTTGGCAAGATCCACATGTTCCATTTGTTTATGCAACAATCTCTGCTGCTGACTTACAGCTTCAGAAGCAGCTGTGTAAATACAGGGCTGCTATGGCTGAGGAAGCCAAGAAACAAGCTGTGGAAAAACAACAGATAAACCCAGACACGTTCTTGGTGCTACAGGGTAAGGCAGAGCTGAGCTATGCCGCAGACATCTTGCTATGCTATGAAAATACCTTCAGTTTCCTTTTTTGGAATATCTTTCCTGTTATTGTTGGAGGGGTTGTTTGCTTTTTCACAAGGACCTGAAATGAAAGTTTTCACAGAATCACAGAATGTTAAGGGTTGGAAGGGACCTCTAGAGATCATCTGGTCCAACCCTTCTGCCAGAGCAGGTCTACCTAGAGCAGGTTGCATAGGATGGCGTCCAGGTGGGTTTTGAATGTCTCCAGAGTCAGAGACTCCACCACCTCTCTGGGCAGCCTGTTCCAGTGCTCTGCCACCCTCAAAGGAAAGAAATTCCTCCTCATGTTGAGATGGAACTTCCTATATTCGATTTTATACCCATTGCCCCTTGTCCTATCACTGGGTACCACTGACAAAAGACTGGCCCCCTCCTCCTGTCACCCTCCCTTTAAGTATTTGTAAACATTGATGAGATCCCCCCTCAGTCTTCTCTCCTCCAGACTAAAAAGACCCAGCTCCCTCAGCCTTTCCTCATAAGAAAGATGCTTCGGCCCCCTAATCATCTTTGTGGCGCTTCGCTGTACCCTCTCCAGCAGTTCCCTGTCCTTCTTGAACTGGGGAGCCCAGAACTGGACACAGGACTCCAGATGTGGCCTCACCAGGGCAGAGTAGAGGGGGAGGATGACCTCCCTCGACCTGCTGGCCACACTCGAGGCACCCCAGGATGCCATTGGCCTTCTTGGCCACAAGGACACATTGCTGGCTTATGGTCACCCTGTTCTCCACCAGGACTCCCACATCCCTCTCTGCAGATCTACTTTCCAGCAGGTCAGCCCCTGTTCTGTACTGGTGCATGGGGTTATTCCTTCCCCGGTGCAGGACCCTACACTTACTTTTGTTGGATTTCACGTGGTTTCTCTCTGCCCAACTCTCCAGCCTGTCCAGGTTATGCTGAATGGCAGCTCGGCCTAACGGGGTGTCATCAGCAAACTTGTTTTATTGTGAAGGAGACTCAAGCCACTCCTGAAAACATGAAGGAGATTCTCTGACACAGGCAGCCAAACACTGCTTTGCTGACCCTTGTGCTCCTGAGCACAAGGGCCAGGAAGCCTTGAACGTATCAGCTCGTGGTGTTTGCTGGCTTCTTAGAAACGGGGCTTACTCCTTTGTTTTGCAGAGCGAGAGCTGTGGCCATCCTAGGAACTGAAAACGAACACATTTAATAAGCGCTGGAGCTGCTGCCACCCAGTCCCTGTGGGAGCTGAGCTCCCCCGGATAAAGCCAGCACCACCATTTCCCTGCAAGGCTGATGCCTGCAGCCTCACAAGGGTTCTGCTGCACAAGTTGAGCCTTGGCAGGCTCTTCTAATTTTTTTTGCTGCCAATAAACCAGCGAAGAGACCATAGGTATCAAGAGGCAGACTGGATCGGAAAAAGTTATCTATTGGATTTTTTAGAATGCACATATTCACCTATAAAACTTAATAATATCTGCGTAAGTTTGCCAGAATTAAGCGATATTATAAAGCAACAATATTAAGCAATGCTGTGACACATTTCACAAGTAAATGATGCATCTGAACAAGTGCACCTAAATCTTGGTTTCCAAAACACTGTCTTTATCTTTTTTCACCAATGTGTTACCTTTGTATTTCTTAAAGACATACCTTATGACTTCTCTGCACATGTATTGATTTTAGCTTATAATTGCATATATAACGTCCCCTTGCTGACCAGGTCAGGTAATGCTCCTGCCAGTTACACTTTTAAATTATTCTGTAATGATTCCTACAATATTATTACATCCTAGAATTCTCTTGTTTCTTATGTATCTGCTACACTTCATCATAAAATCCTTCTGCATTCTACTTCACCTTAAACCACTGGTCAAATAGGCATACTGAGTCTCATTTAACTTGGTGCTATAGTCCAAAAGCTCAGCAGGCACGTCTTAAATAGGCTATGAACTATGGAAACATTTGGTTTCTCTAATGATGCTTGCCATTTTCATCCCTTTTCTTTGACTGAAATGTATGCAGAAATCCCCAATTTGACTAGTTTTAACTCACTCTGGGCAGAAGGACAAAGTTTTGCTCATCATAAGGGTAAGTAAAGACAATTCTGATAATACTTTTAACTGTTTATCATCAAAAATTTAAGGAAAAATTCTTGCGGAAAAAGGCGTTGATATGTAGTGAAGGGGCGTTTGTTCATCTGCCTTTGCAAGGTACATTTAAGTGGTGCTATTTTTCTTTTAGCAGCAGCACTGTCATTCCTGCATGCCTATGTTCTACAAAAACTTTGATGAATTTTCTCCATGCTTGGTGCAATTTTATTTTTTACTCAAATCAACCATCATAAATCATAAAATACTGTGAGAAAATATCATGTGTTAATCAGCTGATGGACTTAAGGAGATATATATCTTCTGACTTCATCCCTCCACGTCAGGGTTGTATTTGAATTATAGGGACAGTTCCTTCAGGTACTGTCAAAGTTCCTTATTCCTTTTCCAGGGATCCTAGTAATCCACCACTGCAGAGGTGAGCCCATGCTCCAATTGATTCTCTCTGTAGAGTTGGGGGAAAATTTGAGACAGAAACTGGTTTCTAACTAGAACGTAATAAAATTAATTATCTTTTCTATTTTTCTTCCAAGGAGGACAGCATTGTCTTGTGACATCCCTCTGGAGCTGTGTGAATTGAGGTGGGACAGGATATTTCTTCATATTAAATTAAATAACAGTTTGGCTGAGCAAATCAATCTAAAAAGTGCCTCTAAAGCTGTTTACTAGGGCCTGATCCTGTATTTCAGTGAAAGATGTGAAGCTTAAGGGCATGCTTCTCTGTGGAGATATTTTTGGGAAAATAAAAGTCTATTGAATGGTTGGGGAACTCCAAGCACGGACGTGTATGGTAAGAGTACTTTTTGATAGTTTAGCTGGATCCAAGCAGCTAAATAGAAATTTTGATATCAAGTTCCCTGGTGGACACAGCAAAAACTGTTTACCCAGTCACAACAAAATTCTGCCACATATTTGAAGAGTCGAGAGGCCCTCTTACAAGATAATGATAGCTTGTAAGATAGAAGTAGTTTGCCTTTCCGCAGAGTCTTTGATAGGAAAACATCACAACTTTTTAAAAATGTTTTGCCCTCATATTTGAAAGCAATTTTCACCCCCATTTTATAGGTGAGGGAACTGAGGAACATTGAATTTTAGTGACTGCCTGATGCCAGAAACCTGGAAAAGGGCAGGTCCAAAAATAACAGCTGGGTCTGGATGGCAGTAACCTAATCACTGGATAATATTGTCTTAGAGCTAAAAGCCTGGAGGAAAAAACTGAAATGTCTTTCTTCCCCACTCTGTCTTTCCCCATGTCTGCATGTCAGAGTCACTGAGCTGGAAAAATGTGAAGGTTGCTGTACAGCATGAAAGAACTAAGTTGTCTCTTGTGCAGTGAGTGCATTTCCCAGCTGGGTAGGACATTGCAAAGCTTTTACGAGTTTCCAGCACCATTTCACTCAAGCAAGACCCTCTTGAGGAGGTCCTGGTTGAATGCTGCTTTTATTTTCCTTTTTCTGTCTGGAGGAACACAACAATCTCCTGTTGTTTTCAGCACAGCCTTTGCCAGAGACTAGGACAGTTTGCATAAACAGAGGTCTGTGGTGCAACAGGGGCTGTTTCAGACATTCAAGAGCCCTGTCTGTAAGGGCAAAGGGTCTTCAACAGCTTATATGACTATGGTGTTTTTATTAGCTGAACAGGAACCTTTGCTGAAACCACTAGCTAGGAAAAATTGCAACCAAACGCTCAAAGGGCAGTGCAGATAAAATCAGTGCCAGTGTGATGAGACTGCTGCTGCTTTCCCATCAAATTGCTCCTCACTTAGCTACTTAAAAAAAAAACCAAACAAGAGCTCACAAAACCCCACACCACCTAATCCCTTTTCAGTCCTGACATTTCAAAATAACTCAACTTTGCACCAAGTAATCAGAATTTGCCTCCTGCCCAAGGGCTCCAGAAGAGGATACTGTGAACCCTGCACCGCTTTGAGATGGCTCCCAGGCTACAAATACACTTCTTACTCTCCAGCTGCGTTTTGCATTGACATGAAATGGAGATGGTCAGATTGCCTTCTGGTGCCTGCCTGGTCCAATAACTGCTGATGGTGGCTTGTTGCGTCTCTGGCAAGATTCAGAGGTGATGCGCTAAGGGAAAGAAGTTAACTGTTTGACAAGGGACAGCTTTATTTACAGAGTGCTGCCAGGCTAAAATCAGTTGAACTACATAAAATAATGTGCACTTGTTCAGAAAAAGAGATGAAAAGCTGTGACACTGATTGGCAGTGAAAAGCCTATAAACCAGCACACATCAATGGAGTAATTGACTGCTTCCCTCACATAAATGATTTTTCTCCTTGCTGCGCTCCTTATGCACTTGAGCAAGCTGCACTTCATATTGATGGAATGCAGCAAACTTAATTTTCTGAAAACCATGTAAGATATGAGACAGAGCCTGGACAAGAGGATCTTTAAATATAATAATATCCGTAATATTAATAACAATGATTTAGTGGATTATCCACAAAGCCACTGACTCTCTTAAATGGTGCTGGGAAAAGAATTTCCTTTGCAGACCTGATGCACCCATCTCCCTGTATTCATCTGCTTTCTCAAGTCCCAGAGCTGTTTGGAAGCTTGCTCAGCATCACTACCTTGAGCATTGTTCAGTCATTTTCAGGGATCTGGCAGATGAGTTTTGGAAAGATGAAAACCTTTTTGTCAGGCTCCTGCTGGCCTTATTGCTTTTAATGACTTCTCCAGTGTGTGAGCGTTAGCTTTGCTCCCCCTATAAGGAGGAAGAGGTTTTCTTAAAAACCCAGCAGGAATCTCTGCAACTTACAGCTAAAGCAAGCGCGCACGCAGGGCATGGCTGCCCAGCCCGCGTGTGCTGCTGGTGCTCTACCCTTCAGCCAGACAGAATTAACCTGTGCTGCAAGATTAAAGGACAACCTTGGGCCCACCAAGGACCTCAGGAAAACAGAACGTTTCTTTCAAAACAACATACCCTGCAATAGGCAGAGATAACTCTGAGCCACAACACTGGGTCTGGAGCCAAGCTGCTGTGAAGTTTGGCCTGCTCAGATGTAGGGTTTCTTCATAAACATCTCCACAACAGAAAAAGGTTGTGGTTTCTCTTTGTCTGTTCTGGATTCATAATCCCAGGCATTCTGCTGTCAAGTATGTTCACCTTATGGTTTTCCCTCTATCTGTTGTGAGCTAAGGGGTAGTGGGGGGTGTGCGCGTGTTCAGCTTTGCTTTATTCTGCAATGAAACCATATGCTGTTCTTATGGTCTCATAGAAGATTTTGTGGGCTTCTGTCATCATAAAATTTATGAAGGCTGTTGTGTCCCAGCTATGCGACTTTACGGTAGGATCAAACAAGAGGAGCTGGGTCCCTGTGAAACGTGTGGGAATGAAAGCTTGCTTAAGTGGAAGTATCTCTGAATGCTTTCCTAGCCCCTTTCCATAACTACCAGTGGGTTATACAAGGCAATGAAGTGGAAGTATTCCCCCTTTGAAAACTGCTTACCAGGCAGGGGCAGGAAGGTACAGCAGGAAAGAAGGCGAAGAGCAGGCAGAGCAAGCGTCCTGCTGGGACCAAAGCCAGTGTGCCTGGGGGCTTCCTCCACTCTTCCCCACCTTGGTTTCTGCTCTTTGATGGGGCATGGGGCTTGTAGCTGGCACAGACGCAAAAAAACCAGCAGCAAGGTCAAGTTGCCAAAGACGACCACGGGTGTGTGGTACTTCAGTGGGGCGTGCGACCGATGAATGTGCCTCTCCCCGTCTCCAAAGGGCTGAAGAGGATGTAATTGAACCATTTGCTCAGTGTGAAGGCAGAGTTCAATGGCATGTCTCGAGGGATTCCGCTAAATTGATACTGTGGAAGATAATTAAATTGTGTGACAGTTTATCACAGGAGATGCCCGAATAATCAGTGATTTTAAAGGCCTTTAAATCATGGGTTTGTAGCCTGACTGTGTTTATGAACTATAAGGAACTCCTGCAGATTTTGCTTGGCTGTTAGATTCTGTGGAGGAGCAGGCTATTTCTGTCCGGTTGAGTGATGCCGCCTTGTTAGAAATGATGAAGTACTGACCTGGCTGCGGGCAGCAGACTCTTGCTTTCAAATCCCCATCTGGAATTTCACAGAGGGTTAAAACCATCAAACGCTTAAGTGAATGCCTTGATATGTCATTTCCATTCACAACTTCTCCTTTCCTTTGTCAGTTATTCCCTCTGAATTTTCCTCTCTTTAAGCAAATCAGGAAACATTGTCTGCAATTCCTGTCTTATTCCTCTTCATATTATGTTGGTTTTTGCTAGAAAAACAGAGCAGCAAAACCTTATTTCTCAAGAGGGGGAAAGCACTCCTGAGTGGGGTTCCCAGTTGTGGGGGGCAAGGCCAGAGATGCGAGGAGGTTTAGGGCATGAATTGCTGAATGATGCTTGCCATGCTTTTCAAACCAACCTTTCCTAGCTAAACTCCAAAGTGCAGGCATCACGGGGGAGAGAAAACCTGCCCGGCACACCTGAATTTGTTGCCACTGAATGATGTTGTTTTCATTCCGCCTGTCATCAGATTGACTCAAAAACTTCAGCCACAAGTTAGGACTCAAAAGGATATTTAACAAGTTAACCCGTGTAGTCAGTAAGGCATCTCCAGTCTATCCTACATGTTTTGCTTTGCAAAACCTTGATCTGATCCACTTATATGCTTCCAGCGCCACCATTTTATTTCTTCTTTTCTCTGTATCATCCTCTTGGGTTTTTTTTTGATTCCTGCCCTAGTCATGCACAGATGCAAATTTCTACCTTAGGCTTCCAGACCTACATTAGCATATGTCAAATTCATCACGGTGACCTGGACCCCGGGAGCCCAGAGCATCGCAGCCTGTGAGAGCCTGGGACTTTCTGTATTTGCCTTGAACATTGATCTGGTACCTTAGAAATCTTATTTCCTCAGAATGTCTTTTTTTCCTAATTAATCTCCATACTTGAGTAGGTGTATATAAACACGGATGGAGAGAAAGACAAGCACAAACGTTTGTGTAATTAACACTTGCCTTCATACAAGTGTATTTTGTATATGCAGCTTAGAGGCTTACATCCTGCTTACAGCTGTGTCTTTCTCACTGAGGTCATATATTATGACACTAATTAACTACAGATATCTTGTCGGATTTTTTTCTTCAGTCAATTATAATCTAGTTCCTGATGTCTAATATTTTTCCTGTAACGAAGAGGAATACTGGGGGGGGGGGGGGGGGAGGGAAGCGCAAATAGAACTTTGTTACCCTTTTGCTGTCTGAAAGTCAGTCTGTTGAAATCAATGAAACTCTGTTCAGTTCCTTCAAGATGCAAGGCATTAGATGTGCTATTTGAAATCCATAAAATAAATCAGTTTTTCAACTCAGGACCCAGCTGCATCAATGTGAAAAAAGCTATCATACTTTGCACATTCTGCTGTCACTTAAACATTTCTAAAAGCAAATTCAGTAATTGTTTCCTGCTTTCAAATACTATAGACAAACCCTGAATTTAAAATATGCCAGATTTAACAATTCAGTAATAAGGCAATGTCAGGAACTCTGTATTTCAGACTCTCAATTGCAGGAACAATACTGCAGTCAGAAATGCTTTGCATGCATTCTTAGTCCTGTGGTTCCCATCTGTGTATGTGTAAATATTAAATTTGCAAAACACCTTATTCAAAGCAGGATTCTAAGGTTCAAGCATCAAACACATATAAGGTAGGAAATGCCAGAATTAAGGCAGCCTTGTGCAGGTTTTATTTGCTGTCCACACCTTTCCTTCTAATGCATATAGATTCTTGTGCAGTCTTTAAAGTCAGTTACTCTTCTTTTCCCCTAAGCTTTCTCTAGGAGTTAATTAGGGTTGTAGAGTGAAGGAGGTTAATAAAAAAGAGGGGCCTTACCTAAAAAAGTTAAGAGGTATGTAAGTTCATAGAAAAATAAATCTTTTCATGAACTACAGAACTAATAAAAACAGTTTTTCCATTGTTTCCAGCCTTCCATCCCTTAAACCCCTTTTCCTACTTCTGTAACTTCTCTGTTGGCCTAAGCCAATGGCTGCCCATGTTGTGTCTGAGCCCATTCTGGGTCCTCACCTCTACCCAAGTGCACACAGTCTTAAGAGCGTTAATTTATCTTTGATATCACTGACCTTCTGTGAAATTGAGCTAAAACCCAGTAGGTTCACACATTGTAAGGTGAATAGATGGATGGAGAGATAATTTGACTAACCTTAAGTTTATTATTCTTTAGTTACCTGTAAAAGATAAATACAATACCAAGTAACTCGATCTTTCTTATGCAACATATTCTTGTGATGTGAGATAAGTCTTTCAAGACAATTTTTTCACGGATAGTTGCAAATTTGTATTCTTAATTTCCTGAATGTCTTGTTTAAGGAGATTGATGTGTGAAAGTGCTGCAGCATTCACAGAATCGCAGAATGTGATTCATGGCTGTATTTTAAATCAATAGGACTGTGTAATGCTAAGTAGTCACAAAACATCAGGCCTAAAAATCTTAAATTAGGCCAGAAGGTGTTGATGATTCACCAAGATACTGTAGGGATGATTGCAAGCGATAACGCCTGGGAAAATTTTACTAGGCACTTTTACCAGGACTTGGCTGGTGACGTTAATAGACTTGGGGGCTTTATGCTAAGCAAGAAGAAAGCAGTCCATTGAATAGCTGCTCAGTCATTCAGCTCTATTTGGCCATGAACCAAATGAGGTATGTTCCTATAAAAAAAAGAATTTGTCATCACGGCCTAGGATTGTACCATTTTGAAGGCAAGGAAATTATTTCCCACAAACACAGTATGAATGGAAGAGGGGAGAAGTGGGAGGTTCGACAGCCTTAATTCAATGCCAAATATGCATTTTGCAACTTAAACAACAGTTCTTAACTGAAGAATATTGTTCTCATATAAAACATGTTTATGAACAAATGTAACATGAGTATTTTTCAAAAGCTTGTTTCTTGTGGCCCTTATGATTAAAGACTTCCAGCAAGGGATCTAAATATAACTGCAAAGCAGAGCAAATTTTGAAATGCAGCTTGGTACCTTTCATAAATCCTCGGGCTGGGGAGAAAAGTAGGAGCAAGAAGAGGGAACTGTGGTCTAGCAAGTCACTTGCTGTCCACCAAAGACCAGACCCTGATATTTGGTAGAGAGTGAAAGTGAAGCACAAGGGAATGTAGTTCTAATAAACTGATATGCCTAGCACACAGTCTTCTTCCTGAAAAATACAGCCTGTGATTTCTGTGTTGGAGTGCTTTACCTGCACTGCTTAAGAAAACAAGCCTTTATGTTATCATTTTAAAAAAGACATTTTCTCCTATCTCACCATCCAGACCATACCAGAAGCATTTCCATCTGCAGGTGCTTGCTTTTCCTCTAGTTTGTCTCTTTTTCACTGAGGCTCTGACACTGGCCAAAGCAATGATTTATTTTATTTTTTTTTAAATGTTATGTGTAGTTTATTCACCATGGGATGTCCATAAATATAAGATATGCCAGCAGCTCCTAAGATGACAATATATAAAAGGCTTATAGAATTATGGTTCTGTCCTCCAGAACCGAAAAGCACATTTTAGAGACAAATAGAGAAATCTTAGTTTTAAAAAATGAGCCCTTATGTCATGCTGGCAAGCTCGTTAACAAACAAAAAGATATTTATTGTTTGCTGTCTAAAAACATCAGTAACTGACAATAGCACCCAATATCAAGAAGAAATCAATGCCAGCTGAAATCTTGAGTCCAGCACATTCAGAGACAGCTAAAAGCATATGATATTTCCTGACTGTTCATTGACTGTAGGGCTAGTCTTGAATATTTAAACATCAGTTGAGTTCCAGTTTCTTCCATGACAGCCTCAAAAGTCACTGATTGTGTTCTCTGCATGCTTCCATGGTACAGATGATGGCCAGGATTATATGGTTATCTAACGACTTTGGTAAGACTTGGCATAGTTCAGTGATCTACCCACACAGAGAAACTGGACCATCGGTTTCCCATTGGGCCAGTGAGGCAGGAGAGTTAATGAATTCCTTTTAAAAACAGCAAATTGAAAAAGAAAAAGGAAAGGTGATTTGCAGATTTCCTTTTAGCAAGCCACAACTACATCTTTCTGGTCCTTTGGGTGAGTCGTTTTCACCATACCTCAAACAGCTGGAAAAAGAAAACAGAAACAGAAATCATATGACTCACACTCATGTCAGCTCAGAGAAAAAAAAAAAACCAAACCAAAACCAAAACCCAAAAAAACAGAGATAAAGTTCACAAGCTCCACAGAGTAAGAAAATTGTGTGAGGTAGACTCATAGGCTCGCACTTTGCCCTCCAGGGAGCAGAAATAATAGGGAATGAGGACGATTGACTGCAAGATTCGGATTTTATAAACTTCATTACTAGTGTTGATAGTGTTGAAAAGAGTTCCGAAGAACTTTCATGATAAATTTTAAATGGGAACAGTATGAGCAGTACGTGGGGCCAAATAAAATGAGTCATCCATCAAACTGCAAAAAACCTGTCTCCCCATCCTTTACACTTTTGACAGTGTTTTCTTCCTTTCCCAATTTATTTTGCCCTGGCACAGTGAATCCTGTACTCTGCTGTGGAATTTTACTCTTCCCCTGGAAAAAGACAGCATTGATCCAGCAGTCATCAGGGTCCAGGATGACCCTGCTGTAGGTGTACGTGCACCTCCTGTTCATGACAGAGGTCCCTTTAAGCTGCTAATTGCTGGCTGTGTGCTCTATGCCTCTTCGTGCTTTCACACAAAGGAGAAAGCAGCAGCATCCCTCTGTTCCTTGTTCCTTCGTAATTCAGGTCTGAAGGTGATGGAGAGAACAAGAGGGTGAGCCCTGAACTCCATGTTGATGATGTCCAGAAGAACCACAGCAGCTGTAATGTGAATAATTTCCTTTCCTCCTCACATGCCAGTTTATATCCTCACAAACCGATGTTGCCTTCCTGGTGGTGCAGATAATGAACACTAGGCGCATTAGCCACTCATTGCATTACTGCTCGTCTGGACTGCTGGTACACACTGGCGGTGTGACTAATGGCAAAGATCAAAGTATGATCCTTCCAAAGGTCATTGGCCTAGATCACATGTCTGCCTTGCCAGTTTTGGATATTTTTGCTCTTCTAGGTAAGACAGAAGATGCCCCTGAACTTTGAAGTCTGGTGAAAGACATGAGCCGGGCAGCAGACGGTACGAGGAGACATTCATGTCATCTGTTTTGGACTCTGGGATAAGATAGCTAGGCTGTAGTTAGAACGAGATAAGACTGCTTTCTGAACAATTGTCTTAGCAGTATAGTATGCAAGTTATTTTGTCTACAAGTAACTAATGTCTTTCCAGTTGATTGAGTGTTTGGCTTGTGATTTCCTGATTGGCAGAGAGCAGTCCTTACCCACAGCAGTGAGGCAGAGAACTGCCATGATCCCAAGTGCAGTGGTTTAAGTTATGGAAGGAGTCTTTGGTCATGATAGTGTTAAGTGTAGGCCCTTGTCTGAGGGCTGGATCAGAGGCTGTATGAGTCTGTATTTACTACGTCTGTAGCAAGTCTGTCAGCCAAAAGTATCATGGTCACTCATAAGCTCTAAGAGTGATGCTGGCTTTGTACCTCTTGTTTTATGGAAAGGGTGCTGGAGAGCACTGGATTTGATGGAAGGCTTAAAACAGGATCTAGGAGCAAAGTCAAAGAAAGTCGTCTGACAACAGCTGCTGCAATTGATTCAATATCATCTGCATGTTGTCCCTCTACAAAAGGAGTTCTCATTGTGGAATATGATATATGTTGAAAGTGAATCTTACCCCAAATAATTTTTTGCAGCCCCACTTCAATAATGCTTGACAAGGCAATCCAAGGAGTAGTTCAGCAGATGTAGTTTGAGCTCAGCATCTATTGATGGGAGGCGCACAGGGAAAAAAAAAACCTGCATGTAATCTGGCACTTGCAGGATGAGCAGTTAATCTAGAAGAAGAAATGTGATCATTCAGGAGTATGGCAAAACCTGGGAAAGTAGACTGTTCAGTGCTGAACAAATGGATGGAGAGTGCACAAAGACTCCTAGCAGCATTTGTTGGAGATACAGAGTAAGACCACCCAGGTGAGCTGAAGAAAGTTAATACTTACAGATAACATTCAGGGTAGAAGTTTTTGGCTCATTCTTTCAGTTTCTTAAGTATCAGAGATCCGTAATGACATACAGGAATTGATTATCCACCATACCCACACTCACTCTTATACATGGATGGGTATACTTTGAGGCCATGCATTTATGGAAGCAGCCTCAAGGCCATGTTAGATTGCCATGATGGTGGTCTGTTATCATTAAATTACATCACTAAAATCATTAAACTATACCATTAGACTGCCATCATGGTAGTCTAACAGGTGTCAGCAAGTACTTCATTTACTGTTTTCTTTAGACACAGTGACAGTGTGGTGATGCTCAGTTTCATAAGCCACTATATTTGGAACTTCTATCTTTACATTCATTTCATAAAGACAATCAACAAGCCAGTTCTTCTCAGCTTCACCAGTACTTTTAGCAGCAGAAATCACAATGAGAATTGTACCCAAATCTTAAATTTAGAGTCTCTGGTCTGGAATGTTTCTTGCCAAGCTTTGAGGAATGGGTTGAGAGTCAGTATCATGAAAAGTGAGGTTTTGAAGATAAATCTTTTCTCTAAGTTGTTAATCAGTAGTTCTCTGACAAGGAGCAGGGAGTTGGAAGTTTCAGTGACCAAGTGCCTTCAACCTGTCACAGGCTGTAAAAAGAGTAGCAAATCAAGTACTTGTGGATGCTGTTCAATACCGAGGCTCACGTAGCCCCCAAGGACATGAATATTCAAGGGATGTGATTTCACTGGCCCAGAGTTCATGCAAGGTCTTGGTGAGATCCATGCTTTGTATTTAATTCGTAATGCTTTGTATTTCAACCTGAATACTAACTTCAAGAATCAGAAGAGGGCTTCACAGAAAAATGATAATGAAAACAATTTTGAGTAAAGCAACTTCACAGGAATTTTTAAGTGAAAATTTATATGGCTGGTATGGCATTTTATGCTGCTGGTTTTACCCATACTTTACAAGCGCAAAAAACTGTAAGTGCAATGTTGTGTCTGTATTTTTGTATATCTATATATGTGTACATACTTACGTGTGTATATCTATATGTATGTACATGTGTGCATAATACACATATACATAGTTATTAGTGTTACTGAAAAATTTGAAAACCCAGTATATGTTCCAGTGTATTAGGTGTATGAACTATGCAGCACAATAGTTATACATAACCAGGGATAATTCCACTTGTTTTGCCATTTGTGGTGACTAATTTTTAACAGATGCACTAATAGAGTGACTATAGTTGAGACACAAAATTTTCATTATGGTTTTCCATTTCCATTTTACATTATCCTACCAAATAACTTACTCTTCACTTCTCAAACCCAAAGCAGTAGCACACAAGGGCCGTTACTTTAATAGTCCTTATTTTGCTATCCTAGGTATTTCTATTCCTTCTAAATGAAGTTTTCAGACCACATTGACCAATTGTGTAAATTTAGGTTTTCCAGAGAAGTAACAGCCATTTCCCATTGAACATCATTTTTGCAAGTAAACTAAGAACAGATAATATGCAGGTACACCATAGAGTGGGCAAAAACTATCGGGTAGGATGCTGATATGCATCGAGCTACGCAAATACAAAACATTGTTTTGGCTACAGATGGGGTACCTCAGGTTTCCTTGGGAAAATGACTCTGTCACCTCCAAAACCATTGTTCACCAAGGCTGGATTATTGCAATTAACACCATCTTTTATGCAGTGCCACCTCCTGATAAGAAGGAGCTCTGACACCAGGCTTGGATGGGCTTTCAAGTTTTTCACGAAGCGCATTTGGTAGCGTGTGAACTGGACCGTCTACAGCATATTCCCCCTGCCCTGTTCGGCAGCGTGGCGAAGGTAGCAGAGCAACTGTCCCCATCATTTGAGCGTAGCAGCCTTCCTGGGTGAGCATTAGGGCAGACAGAAGACAAATGGTTTCTGGACTATCAGGGCTGCTCTGTGGGTGACCTGAGCTCAAAGGACAGGAAGAAGTTCTTTGCGTACTTCCACAAATGCAAATAAGGGTGATCTATGCCTACATGAGATGTCCTCCTCACCCCTGCCCTGTATTTCTTAGGAAGAATATAAAAAAATAAACCCTGGCATATGGTAACTGTCATGCCTGAGCTTGAATTCTTGTTCCCTTTTGTACTTTGAAAGGTTTAAACCAGCTCTGCACATTTTTCACTAGCAAATGACTCCTACAGCCCTGCTGTTCTGCCGTAATCCATCGGTTTCACGGGGTGCAGCATAAATGCATACATTTGTTCTTGTCATAAATCTACGGTGCAGTTTGCCTTCTTTCTGTGATGTTCTCCAGGAGACCTGTATGTTCACTTCTAGGTAATGATCTACAGGCATAAAATAGCTTCGAGGGCCTGCTGAATCCACAGTATGGTTTAATTGTATAATTGTTGATCAATGTTTTTCCACCATATGCTGCTCTACCTGTCTCTTTTTCCCCTAGCAGATGTAACTGATCGTCACACCTGTAAGCAGTGTTTCCTAGAAGAGCTACAGGTATTTCTTCTGTAATAAAGGAGTCCGGCTGACTGATGATAAACATATGGACGTCACCTCCAGTATAAATACTGCAGGAAAGGTGAGTAGGAAGTGCTATGCTCAAGGGGGGGAAATTAAATGTAGAAATACTAATTGGGGAATATCTGGCAGAGAAACAGCATAGCAGAAAACAAGGTGTTGTTATGGAGGATTACAGGTGAAATATGAGCCCACAATGTGATGCCAAAAGCAGGAAAACATGTTCTGGGGCATATTAACAAAAAATGTCATATAAAACTCATGGGAGATAATTACTGTCTCCTCCTGTAGAGGCTTCTGCTGGAGGCATGTGCTGGCTTAGGTCTGTGCTGGCTTAGGTCACCACACTCTGAGGAGGCTCTAAGAGAAAACAGCAGAAAGAAGAGGTTCAGAAAATAGGACCTATGAAGAGAGGTTGAAATAATTGGCTGTCTTTGATCTAGAAGCAAGAAAATTCAAGTGAGAAAATTCAATTTATGTATGCATTCTGACATAAAAAGGTCTATAAACGTTATAAAGAAGGGATCAGTAAAACTGTTGCTGTATAATTGTTTGTCATTTCTGCTGAGGGAAATGGCAAAATGAAATTACTTGAATTTGCAAAGAGGAGAATTCAGCTGAATCCCAAAGTTTTTGTTTCATAAAGGGAATTGATTTGGGCTGAAAATTCAAATAACAATCCTAATACTATCGGCAATGAAGTTCTTCAACAGCCTTCCAGTAGGAATAATGATGATAAAATGATAAAGCTCACTACTTTTAAGGTAGACTTCAAATCCACTCTCTTTTCCCCCACATGACCTTTACAAAAAGCAAAAAAAAAAAGTGTTACTTAACCACTCCAAGAAGTTGAAGACTTACCCAAACAGGACCACTATAAATACTCTTCAGTCTTTTATTGTGAACTGTATCAGTACAAACCAGAGTTCTGATTTTATAAAATCCATTTATCTTTATATTTAGATACATATGTCTACAAATTCTCTTCTAAACTGTACATGCAAATGCCACACAAATCTACGGGCAGTGTTTGTCCCACAAGTGATAAGGTAGAATATTATTCCCTTTTCTGAATTCTGCAATGTATATTCTATCAAAATGCATATTCTACAATTCTGTTGAATGCAAACTGCAAGTTGTCACCAATACAAGAAAACAATTTTTCTTACTCAGCCTTAGATTTCCATCCCTATAAAGCCCTTGGCTGCTTGATATAGACTTGCCGACTTTTCATCAGGGACATGAACAGTGAAATTTTACAACCAAACAGTATTTCGGGACCTGCAGTAGCAAAGTTATAGAGGCATAGCATTAGCCTTTCATCCCTCCTTTGCCCCTTTGACTGTTGCAAGGTATTGCTGTCCCGGAGTGCTCCAGCCAAATGAAACCTTTTCAGGTTCCCAGCTTCTTTATAGCACAATCCAGTCTCTATAAAACGTGTGGCCTTTAGCGTCGCCGGCATGCTGTAAGGGAACCAAAGCCCAACTGAAAATCTGAGAAGTTTCTCATAAAACAAAACAAGGATGTTTTCTTCTACTAGATGTCTAACCCACTTGCTAGCGGCTGTAGCTGAAAGTGCTGTCTCTGGTCTGCCCGTACTGTAGTATAAAAGACAATAGAAACACTTAAAGTTGAAAGGCTGAGGCAAGAGCTTTGTATGCCACAGATTAAGACCCTGAAGGAAGGTGAAGGAATTTGTTGGCCTTTGCAATCTGCCCCTGGGAGGGTGCCCAGCCAGGAAGGACACTGCTTCCCTGGTACTTCCATCCCCACAGAGGAGCTACCACAGAGGAGTAAGTGTGGTTGTGGTTGCATGACTGTTTTGACCTAACTTAAGTAATAGCTGCTGCTGCAAGAGGCGGTCGCTACCCACCCCTGTGCTCCATGTCATGCCTTCCCCATGCCTCCTTGTGTTGCCACTCACATTCATGCACTCTCATGCAAGTGAGGATGGGGGTCTGAAAACCCAGCAAAAAGCAAGTTTCCAGCCAGATGATCGCTTTTTGATGTCCCTTACACGTGAGCGCAAGCACCAGTGCAAAGCTGGGAGCAGCAACATCTCCTGGGGTGGTGGGGAAGGGTGAGATCACGCATTTCAGCTGCCATCTGCACCTAGACTATCTTAAAGATGCCATGAAAATGCAGCCTAATCTGTCTGCTAGTACGCCTCGGATTATTCGGATGAATATGGCAGGCATTTAAGGAAGCTTAAGCTCCTTCGGATTCCTCTGCAGAAAGACAGTAGTGATGTCTCCCTTTCGGTGAATGAGAGTAGGCAAAACTTCTGTGGAGCCTACTTCTGCAGAGCTATTACAACTCGCTGACGTCCCAGAATGCAGCTTTGGTGGGTACCATTGCCATGTGCTTCGGGTGGACACATAATTTCTAAAATACATAAAATGTATAGAAATGTGTATGTATAAAAATTGAAGGTACAAAATACTTTTATGATTTAGCTTCTAATTAACTTGTTCTACTTTACCGATGAAATTCATAATATGATTTCTAGTTTCAGGGTGAGGGTATTTCTAGAGGCAAAAGGCTCTCTCTTAGTCATTATTTCTGTCTTTGTTCTCACATTTTGGTGATAGAAAAGGGAAGAAAAGAAATTACAAACTGAATGGCCTCATGAAATTATAGATTATAATTGAGGTATCTGATATGAAGTATGTGTCAGGACACCTTACCAAGATTCTTTCTCAATCTTTTACTTTTTAATAAATAACATCTCCTTTTCTAGGCAAGAAAACAGAAGTAATGCTACACGAGTCATCATTTTATGAAATGGCTGAGTACCTTTTCAAGTTACAGTGAACACTACTGTGGTAGATGAATTCCTAGTTCTGCTGTAACATATTCTCTTCCTTTTTTGTCTTCTTAAGTTGGGCAGGAAGCATTTAACCCACCATGGCTAATGAAGAATTTTCTAAAGAAAATTGCTCTTGGCATGTTGTTCTTTGTAAATAGGTGTAGTGTTCTGCTCAGTCTGGTATGAATGCTTGCTTTTTGGCATTGCTACAGCGTCTGTTGTGATCAGAGGTGAGCAGCCTGCTGTGAACTCAGCTCTGGCCTCCAGGCAACTCATTCCTTCCCTGCGTTTCTATTACAGTAACATTGGGTGAGACTTCTTCCACTTGAGCGCAAGCAAAATAAGTCAGCCTCCAGTCTTCCTCCTTTCCCCAAACCAAAGCTTCCTCAAGTAACTGCAAATGGATGCTCCTTTTCAAAGACATGGCTTCAAGCTGAAGACAGGTTGCCTGCTTGAGCTTTGAGAATTATCACACGCTTCTTGATGAGGGGGTGGAAACTTCTCTTTGATGGAAGTGTATATATGTCTAAATATAATATAGGTACTAACAAAGCTGATTTTGAAACCCCATTAAAATAAGCAAAAGGTGAATGCCATTTACATACAATAAAACAAATATATTACTCCAGGATCAAACTCTGCTCTAATTCACACAGGGAAGACAGATGCAATGTTGTAATTAGGTGAATGCAATGAGTAAGAGCTGCGTGATGCATCTATCTAGAAAATACAGTTTTTATTTTAAGAGTGAAATGCCAGCCTGTTCTATGTAATCAGGTTCTGTCCCTTAGATTTCACCTATCCTGAATTTTGAGGATTGTGTATCCATGAACAGTATCCATATACAATTCAGTTAAAAGTGCTGAATGTTACCTCTTTGGGGGTTTTGTGGATGTCACATCTTTTCAGTCAGTAACAAGATACCTACTTGATGTTTTTCCTCAGACTTGGAAAATATCAGTCAAGGTAAGCAGAAAGAGTATCCTTTCTTTCCATCTCCATTCTCATGAACATGGCTTGAAGGATAAAATCCTGTTAAAGTAGGGATTTCCAAAAGCACAAGGTTATGTAAGCAAGCCTACACAAAATGGATATCTGCCTTCACTGTGTAACAGAAATGCCAGTTGAAGGCATCTTTGGAGGTCCGCTTGATGCAGAACTACTGCCAGCCATGGCCTTGCCTGGCCAAGTCCTTAATACCTCCAAGGACAGAGATTCCAACGTGTCTCTGTATTTTCCTTAAGGTCCAACCCAAACCTATGTGGTGATTGCCTCTTACTATGTTGTCTGCAACCACCAAGAAAAGTTTGGCTCCATCACCTTTGTAACTGCCCTTCAAGAAGTTGTAGGCTGCTGTTCCTTTTATTCCTTTAAAGTCTCTCCATAACTATCGGGGAAAGCTATGAATCTTTTTTTACCTGTACTAGAGCTGTGCTAGCTCTCTGTGCTAGCCAGCACCTAACGCAATGGCAATCTCTGTAAACTGGTAAGTTAAATACTGTCCTGGACTTCAAATAACTTGGCGCAGAGAACTGTCTGTGTTCAGGAGATTTGGGACTGATTGTTTGCACACCTTCCACAGCATGCTAACGACTAAAGAAACAAATAAAATTCCTGATCTTAAGTACTCGCTAATTTGGAGACAGATTATGTTTTGTTTTGGCAAATGACCAAGCAGGAGTAGTACTGGAAGATTTCCCCACACCCTACGTGCACAAATTGAGCTTGTTCGACTCTAAACAAGACTATGATCCACCCTTTGCAAAAAGGTGGATCCTTTGAGCAAAAAAGCTGGATCCTTGCCTCAGTTGCTTTCACTGTACCCCAGGTGTGTGAGCTTAGTGTTTGAAAGTTCATCAGAGTCTTTTCAAAGGCACTGGATTGTGCTTTAGACCCAGAGAAGAACATGTATTTTCTTAGAGGGTAGTCCACTATTGGGGCTCTTGAAAACTTTGGGGAGACTATGATCATATTCAAATCAACAAAAGGGAAACGACTGAGCATCACCCCAGAGCTAGAAATTAACTGTTACAGCAAACAGGTAATATACAAAAAGAATGCCAGTTGGACATAGTAGCATGTAATATGGCGGAATAGTAAATTTAACGCATTGCATGACTTTGTTTGTTTAGAAATGTAATTTTGGAAAAATATTTTTCCACCTCCCTGGCAACTGCTGTTCTAAAGGGAGGACAAGGACTGTGCAGATGCCACAGTCGTGGTGATTGTATGTTGCAGGTTCTTTTAATTTTGTTAACCTTCATTTATTCACCTATAGGTGCTTCTGCAAAAAATTAAATCCCGATGAATAAGGAGTTCTAAATGTTCTTGAACTAAGGCAGTTCAAGCCCTGAACCTACAGAATCTAAACTGCTTTTATTGCAGGTTCAATGCCTCAAGCAGGACCTCGCTGG
This sequence comes from Chionis minor, assembly GCA_013398295.1. Lineage (NCBI taxonomy): Eukaryota > Metazoa > Chordata > Aves > Charadriiformes > Chionidae > Chionis > Chionis minor. The sequence goes on from VZSF01000873.1 coordinate 1,507,813, forward strand.
AGCTCTGGGTTTCACTGTACAAGTTTTGAGCAGATTTCATTGTCACCACAAAGCTCTAATCCTCCTGCTTTTTATTATATGAGAAATCAGTTGTGACTTCCTTTAAAAAAATCTGACAGATTGTTTTTTATAGCTAGAGAAGCAGGCTGTCTTCTTTGCCTTGAGGTTGTGAAGACAGAATAATTTTACACTGTCTAGATTACAAAAGAAAATTGAAAATTGCTTCTTCTAGCTCTTCCCTTTGTAAACCCATCTGAAGGAATATTTTCCTTTCATTCTCAATAACATACACACACATATATATTTATATGTACAGTTAAGAGTTAAAATCATCTTATCCTGTCAGTTTTCTTTGTTCAGCTTTCATACCTTTCATATTAACAACAACCGTTTATCCGCCTGTACAGTACTTTGTTATTATAGGGGGGTTTCTAACAGACTGTGGCCAGATCAGGTTCAGGGAGCATTGCTTGTTATGACTATGCTTTGCTCTTAATTTTGTTTAGAAATTTGCCTGCCCTTTTTCCAAAAAAAAATTGCTTTGCAAACAAATAAAAAATGTCCAACATAAAGCAAACTTACATCTGTGTCAACAATGATACTGTTATTTTCTCTGATTTTTATAATCATAAGAGATACAAAAAGTGTCTCATTCAGATATAAAAATTAAACAAGTCCCCAGATTCATATTTGGAGTTTCCATATTTGTATGGAATATATGAGACCCATACTGACTTCACTAAGATACGTTTAATTTCCTGATCAAAGGATTTCTTCTGATATTTTACAGTCTGAATGTATATCCCTTCAAATCGTATTTCTGTTAATTTACAATAACAATTGTAGGATTAGACTTCCAGGCAACTGTATAGTAGAATGTTTATGAATAGAGAATATAATTAAGCAATTTATAAGCAAAAGTCGGGAAAATGAAAGAACATTACTAAGACAATAAAAAAAGAGTAGTTATTCCGTCTCCTCTCCTTTTTTTCAGATTAGACTTGTGGTCTTATGCATCCTGTGCTGCTTCTCATAAAAACAGAATTTGATTTTACTGGCCAAATTCCAACTGCAATTTGCCTAACTAATTGCTTCTTGCATTCCTAATTGGAAGAAAACATCCCTTGGTTTCCAGTCCTGCCTAATTTACTTTTATAGCGTCCTTAATTCAGTACAAACCCGCGACATCCTTCACCAAGAGGTGATTGATCTTTGCAGGTAGACAATGTCACACTTCGGTGTACTGAGCATGTCACATATGGCTATTAGTGTAACATCACTGTTTCTCAGTACCCAGCACACCTAGCAAAGTGATGCTCCCCTCCTAGCGCTAGGTTTGATCGTTTTTGTGAAAATCATTCTCAGCAAAATCCTCCTTTCTGTGCCTCAGACGTGCACACAAACGAGAGATGAGCCGAACCCTCCATTTCTCCATCAGGAGCAGCAGTGAATTGTCGGGGCTGGCTGGGTTATCCAGAGCCCTCCCATCTCTTTGTCCAGCGCTGCAGATCTTCTGAGGAGGAGAGAGACAGATGGCATCCAAGGGCTCCGTACTGCCGAGTAAGCTTTCTGCTATCCTCTTCATCAGCGGTGCAGCTCTGCCGATGTATTGTGCAGCTCTTCCTCTCCTCCTTTCAGTCTTTCTGAGAGCCGGGCATGGAAATAATAGAAGCTGAGCTCGTTAGGCTTACCAGCTTGCTGACCCAAAAATGAAATTCTCTCATGATTTCTTAAATTCAACCAATCTACTTGAAAGCTGATGCTACCAATTACTCCTGCAGCTCTCTTTTCTCTACTTACTAGGTTTGATACTCTTGTGCATATGAAATGCGTGTCAGCAGACATTATGTTTGAGTTATGCAGCGTTACAGTCCAATAGAGAAATACAATGTTAGAAATTGCAGTTATTAATTTTGAAATGTGATTTTAAAATATACAAAGTTCCTAGTTAGGCAGCTAGTCATGGGAAATGCATGACAGAAGAGCTGAATGGAGAGATCTAAACCAGCTGCTGCTGCAAGAGCAACTGCTGCTGCTGCTCTTTGGCTAATTCAGGGGAATTTTGAGGCCATATAGATTTTTACAGGTCATTTCTGAGTAGTAAGGGTACACAGTTTGGCAAGTATCTGCGTTTTAATGAAAGCATAGCCACCAATTTGCATTTTGAGATTGGGAAAGGCAGGTAATCTATCTGCGCCTCAGTTCTTTTTCAATGAAACTAGGGTAAAAATACAATTCCTCTTTCAAAAAGATACCAAGAGTTGGTATATAATACTTTTTTGGCTGCATTTCCATGCAGCTAATCGGACTTGAGGTCCTTTATTTCAGACTTGCTGCTTGCAGAGAATGCAGGTGCAGTACCGAGGGCAGGACTGAGGTTGCAGCATAGACGTATCCTTTCCGATCCCCGAAATGAGAGGCACTGCAGTACTAAGCAGTGGTGTTCTCTCAGGTGAATCACCCTTTCCCCTCGTCATGCATTGCTGCTTTATAAATCACATGCCACTGCAGGACAGTACTGTGGTCTCCTTCCTTCCAGTTCCTCCACCATCACCACCTCTGTTTTGGTGCCCCCAGTTCAGCATGTTTTATTGTCACTGTAGAGAGAGTGACACTGACCTTTCCTATTCTGCTCTGTGTTCTTTGTCTCCTCCTCAGTTCATTTACATTAGCAATAAAATGATATGACTCAAGGCAAGAGTTATTTACATCTGTTGAAGGCAGTTTGATAAGGCTTGGGTAAATAAAGATCTGGTGAAGTACCCCGCACAGATTTGTAAGTGACTGCTTTACAGGCTCAAAATCTGACCCACTCTTTCAAAACTGGATATTTTCCATGGGGTAATTGGGTCTGACTGTGAGTAAGAATCAAAAAAGCGCTTTCATTTTCAATTATTGCTTGAGGTCATTCCATGTCGGGTATGATAAATTCATGGTACACTGTATTCTCCGTGATGTGATATGTTGTATAACAGAATCTGCATCTATTTAACATCAAGTTCAAATAAATACTGTATTAATACAATACTAATTTTGAGAAATTAGTAGGGCCATGATACATTTGTGGGCTTTTCTTCTGAACACATCTTACTTTTTTTTTCTTAAGAGTCCCATCCAATTGGATTTTTGGTAAATGCAGCCCGTACGTGGATTTTTTCATATGCCACAAGGCAAGATTTTGTAGGCAAGGTGCTGGAATCAGGAGGGGACTTGATGCATGCTGGTAGCCGTGGGAGCACGGACAGGAAGGAGAAAACCAGCAGAACCAGCAGCTGACTGGGAAGAGCTGGAGGCTACACTGGCATGGAGCCTCCTGGGGAAGCTGGACCCGAGCGGGAGGCATAAGGTGTGCAATAAATGGAAAACTCCAAGGCTGGAGGAGCTTGATCTTAGCAGAAGGGAGGTGGGTTGGTAGCACGGTGTGGGGAGTGAGGGACTGTGGCGTCTGTTTGTGAGAAACAGCATGAGAGAAGGAGGTTTGCGATAACAGATTGGAGTGTGCAGACTTGTGGAGAAAGAGCGAGGACTTGCAACTTGGGAGAAGGAGTACTGTAGGGGACGGGGATGGGGATGTGATGGGAGGCGTGTGGAACACAGCATACTGTAGATCAAAAGTCACTAAGGTTATTTAATGGCAGTCTATATCCTCACTGCCTTGTAAAACAGATAGAGATATGGAAGTACAGACATAAGGAGCGTTGTTCCCCAGCCACCCCTTCTAGTGCTGCCACAGGAATGTTCTCCTCTCTCCCCTGCTCCATCTTTTTAGCTTTTGGAAATGTGATAGCTCAAAAGCAGTACCTTTAGTTTCAGGTAATCCAAAACACTGGGGTAAACATTTTTTTACCCCGGTATTATGTGACATATCCTGCTTATTTAATGGTGAACAATTAAATTGTCACACAGAAGTTTGCTTTCAACAAGTATAGTATTTTACTGAGTGTATGTATGAACTCCCCTTGTGCTCATTAATACGTTGCATTTATTTTTCACTGTGATAACAAACAAATGCAGGTGACTACACAAATATTTTGTAATGTAATCTGGCAAAATTTTCCTATGTGAAAAATAGCTATAATGTAAATTTATCACTGGAGTCCTTGTAAAATACCATCAGTCAGGTATTATCTCAGTAATAGAGATATTAGCAGGGCACGGGAGGTGATTCTCCCCCTCTACTCTGCGCTTGTGAGACCCCACCTGGAGTACTGTGTCCAGCTCTGGAGCCCTCAACATAGAAAGGACATGGAACTGTTGGAACAGGTCCAGCGAAGGGCCACTAAGATGATTAGAGGGATGGAGCACCTCTCCTATGAGGACAGGCTGAGAGAGCTGGGGCTGTTCAGCCTGGAGAAGAGAAGGCTCCGGGGAGACCTGATAGCAGCCTTTCAGTATCTGAAGGGAGCCTACAGGAGAGCTGGAGAGGGACTCTTTGTCAGGAAGTCTAGTGATAGGACAAGGGGTAATGGTTTTAAATTGGAAGAGGGGAGATTTAGATTAGATATTAGGAAGAAGTTCTTTACTGTGAGGGTGGTGAGGCACTGGAACAGGTTACCCAGGGAAGTTGTGGAGGCCCCATCCCTGGAAGTGTTTAAGGCCAGGCTGGATGGGGCTTTGAGCAACCTGCTCTAGTGAGAGGTGTCCCTGCCCATGGCAGGGGGGTTGGAACTTGATGATCTTTAAGGTCCCTTCCAACTCTAACCATTCTATGATTCTATGAATAGCACTGTATTTCATTAGCAGTGCTGCATAACTAAATTGCCATAACTGAAATTACAATCTGGTTCAGAAACAGGAATAGAAATATCACATACATGAAAGGCTGAAAAAATAATTCAACATACTTGCTTAAACCTCTCATGTACTCAATTCTAAAGGCTTAATTCTAGCTCTGGTATTTACTTTCTTTCACTTAAAAAAAAAAAAAGAGAAGAAGAGAAAAAATACGACTATATCTCTTTAAAAAAAACCGAGTAAAACTGAAATGCTTTGGGTCAGCTTTGCAGGTTGTGAAAAATCAATGTTGCCTCAATTACTCCATTGACTTCAAGGTCCTGATGTTGATTTACAGTAGAGGGGATCTACACAATGATTAATAATAAGAATACCTGGACTTTGATAGTGCTTTCTGTCTTGAGATTCCTAATTGCTTGTCAAACTCCCTGTCTGTCTTATAGTTTGTGAAGATGAAGTATTGTATTCAGGAGCTCATAAACACATTCAATTCAAGATAATTACAAATTTACTCAGAAGAATGTCTTATTAAGAAGTTTGATTTAATTTTCTTACTTCTTTGTACATGATACAAGCAAGAGAAACCCCTGGAGGCAGTTGACATCATTGTTTGTGAGCAGTCCTTTCAAACAGTGTAAAACTTTTTTGAAACTCAAATGTAGCTTTCAATCCTGATGTCGTCTTGCAAACAAGATGAGTAACTGTTTTAAGTCTAAAATCTTGGCCAGATACCATACTAACTATCATCCCTTGGGATGATCCAGGTTCCTTATCTACTGCTCACTCTGTTACCTTTGGTTTGCTGCATAATCCGGAGACAGATGTGGTCCAGCCCTTTCTGTCCTCCAGCAGAATTTTTTCTTGCCCCAGTCAAGCTTTTCTTAATTGCTTTTTTTGGGCTCTATATCACTGTATTCGTTCCATAATGATTTTTTGCATCAACAATAATGCATTACAGTCTCCAGTTCAACTTTTCATAGCTATTCTAAGGAAAGAGGGTATAAGGATGATCCTCTGTAAGGCCTGTGTAGGGATCATAGATAATTACAGTTATGATCCACTTAAAAAATCCTCCAGCTTTAGAAGCCTTAAAGCTTCTAAAGGATGCCCTGTGGAAAGCAGGGGCTGGCCAGGACACTTGTCCAGTGATGCCTTGCACCTGATGAGGACAGTCTGTCCTCACTGCCAGTTGGACTCAGGGGCGGAGACTTGCAGCAGCCTTGCCTCTCTTGGGCTGCCGGATTCGGTGTTGATATATTTTCTCCTAACGTAATTTCCTAGGTTGCTGTGTTCTTTTGATTAATGTAATAATGTTTTACTTAATTCTGCTTTACTTAATTCTGGTGAAGGGATGAAAGCCACTTTGGCTTATAAATACCACTGATGATAAAATATTTGTTTATCCTTTGGATCTACTTTCTCATTATCAGCACTCTGTCCTTTCACACTGAGGTGTATCCACCTCCAGACCTAGCCCATATTAATATTATTTAAAGCCATGATAGCATAAAATACTGATTAATCAATTGGGTAACAAACAGCAGTGACCCACATTATATCAACATAGTTGAAGAACTTTGAATCTGTTCCAAAATTATGCCACCAGTAAAGAACTCTGTACTCTCCATGGGTAGAAACAGTGATAAGCTGTCCTGATTTCAGCTTTGATAGAGTTAATTTTCTTTCTAGTAGCTGCTGTGTTTTGGATTGTGTATGAGAGGCGTGTTGAAAGCACATATTATTTTACATGTTGCTAAGTAATGTTTATATTAGTCATGGACTTTTTTCAGCTTCCCATAGAAGCTGAGAGGGAGCATAGACAGGACAGGCTGGCCTAAAGCATATTCTATACCTTAGACATCATGCTCAGTTTATAAATGGGGATTGGCCAGGGGGCAGGAATCTGCAATCATTGCTCAGGATGGGATGGGATGGGCAACCAATCATTGGGTGGTAAGAGCAATTTGTGTTGTATCACTATTTTTTATATTCTTTTACCATTATTGTTATTGTTATCTTCCTCTTCCATTACTGTTCTATTAAACTGTGTTTATTTCAACTCACAAGTTTTTTTCCTTTCCCTCCTTTTGTTCCTCTGCACCCTACCCTATCTGGGGGAAGACTGGGCAGAGAGAGAGAGCAGGTGCGGGGTCCTAATTGCTGCCTGAAGTTAAATGATGACATAAGCTTTCATAGAATCATAGAACGGTTTAGGTTGGAAGGGACTTTAAAGATCATCTAGTTCCAACCCCCCTGCCATGGCCAGGGACACCTCCCACTAGAGCAGGTTCCTCAAAGCAACATCCAACCCGGCCTTGAACACTTCCAGGGATGGGGCCTCCACAGCTTCTCTGGGCAATCTGTTCCAGTGCCTCACCACCCTCACAGTAAAGAATTTCTTCCTAATAGCTAATCTAAATCTACCCTCTTTCAGTTTAAAACCATTACCCCTTGTCCTACCACTACACTTCCTGATAAAGAGTCCCTCTCCGTCTTTCCTGTAGGCCTCCGTTAAGTACTGGAAGGCTGCTATAAGGTCTCCCCGGAGCCTTCTCTTCTCCAGGCTGAACAACCCCAACTCTCTCAACCTGTCCTCATAGCAGAGGTGCTTCAGCCCTCTGATCATCTTCAACTGAAGCTTCAACAGGTCCAGGTCCTTCTTTTGTTGGGGACTCCAGAGCTGGAGGCAGTACTCCAGGTGTGGTCTCACAAGAGCAGAGCAGAGGGACAGAATCCCCTCCCTCACCCTGCTGGCCACGCTTCTTTTGATGCAGCCAAGGATGCTGCTGGCTTTCTGATCTGCAAGCACACATTGGTGGCTCACGTTGAGCTTTTCATCAACCGACACCTCCAAGTCAGTCTCCTCAGGGCTGCTCTCAACCCATTCACTGCCCAGCCTGTATTTGTGCTTGGAATTGCCCTGATCCACATGCAGGAACTTGCACTTAACCTTGTTGAACTTCATGTGGTTGCACAGGCCTACCTTTCAAGCCTGTCCAGGTCCCTCTGGATGGCATCCCTTCCCTCCAGTGTGTCGACAGCTCCACACAGCTTGGTGTCATTGGCAAACTTGCTGAGGGTGCACTTAATCCCAACATCCATGTCACCAACAAAGATGTTGAATAGTACCAGTCCCAGTACTGACCCCCAAGAAACACCACTTGTCATTGCTCACCACTTGGACATCAACCCATTGACCACAACTCTCCATCAAGCCAATTTCTTATCTACTGAGTGGTCCAAGCGTCAAATCCATGTCTCTCCAATTTAGAGACAAGGATGTCATGAGACACAGTGTCAAACGCCTTGCACAAGTCCAGGTAGATGACATCTGTTGCTCTCCCCTTAACCGCCAAAGCTGTAGCCCCATTGTAGGCGGCCACCAAATTTGTTAGGCACAATTTGCCCTTAGTGAAGCCATGTTGGCTGCCACCAATCACCTGCTTATTTCCCATGTGCCTTAGCAGAGTTCCCAGGAGGATCTGCTCCATGACTTTGCTGGGCACAGACATGAGACTGACCAGCCTGTAGTTCCATGGGTCTTCTTTTTTACCCTTTTTAAAAATAGGGGTTATGTTTCCCCTTTTCCAGTCAACAGAAACTTCACCAGCCTGCCACAGCTTCTCAAATATGATGGATAGTGGCTTTGCCACTTCATCCACCAGTTCCCTCAGGACCTGAGGATGAATCTCATCATGACCGATGGACCTGTGCACCCTCAGGTTCCTCAGATGGTCTTGAACCTGGTCTTCTCCTATAGTGGGCAATATCGCATTCTCCCAGTCCCTGCCTTTGCCTTCTGCAACTTGGGCGGCATGGCTAGAACCTTTATCGGTGAAGACTGAGGCAAAAAATTTATTGAGTACCTCAGCTTTGTCCATGTCCTGGGTGACCAGGTCTCTCATTTCCTTCCTGAGTGGGCCCACATTTTCCCTAGACTTCCTTTTGTCACTGATGTACCTGTAGAAGCTTTTCTTGTTGCCCTTGACATCCCCGGCCAGATTTAACTCTATCTGGGCTTTAGCTTTCCTAACCTAGTCCCTGGCTGCTCTGACAGTGTCTCTGTATTCCACCCAGGCTACCTGTCCTTGCTTCCACCCTCTGTAGATTTCCTTTTTCTGTTTGAGATTGTTCAGAAGCTCCTTGTTCATCTACACAGGCCTCCTGGTGTTTTTGCCTGCCTTCCTCTTTGTTGGGATACATCACTCCTGACTTTGGCAGAGACAGTCCTTGAATATTATCCAGCTTTCTTGGGTGCCTCTTCCTTCCAGGGCTTCATGCCACTGTACTCCATCGAGCAGATTCCTGAAGAAGCCAAAGTCCGCTCTCCTGAAGTCCAGGGTAGCAAGCTTACTGCGCGACCTCCTCGCCACCCTAAGGATCTCAAACTCCACTATCTCACGGTCACTGCAGCCAAAGCTGCCCTTGAACGTGACATTCCCCACCAGCCCTCCTTGTTGGTTAGAACAAGGTCCAGCATCGCACCTCTCCTTGTTTACCCAAAATTTTGTCAAAGACCCAAATATGGGACTCTGATGCTATGCCGTACGTTTTTTAGGTATCCATGATTCAAGGTACAAGTTTCTGTTTTAAATGGATGATTTGACAGGTTACCGACACCCATTCAATATACTTCCTGTTCTTAGACCGATGGTGACCCATTTCAATACACGATGAAAGCAGTTCTTATTATAGAGTACTCGATCATACCTATTGTACAAATATGAAAAGTAGAACTAGTTTTCATATCCCCCATCTAGTCCCATCTGTTGAAGTGTCTAAAGCTTTAGGACTCTGATCCATGCTTAACGTGCCTAAATATTTTAATACTTTAAATAATGAAGAACAATAGTATCAGGTGCTTTTGAATCTGTAGGTTGTACTGCACGTCAGATTCCTAGCAAATTATTCAAAATTGAAAAATCATAAAAGATTCATGGAAATGCCAACAAAAAAATGTTTAAAATAAAATCTTATTTTCTTCAATAAACTGTCTGCAAGATGTAAACACAAAACTCCACCCTCAAAATCCCTCACTCCCTCTTCAATAGTTAAGTGTTTGCAATGAGCATGAATGACGCAAATCTTCAAAAGCTGTAACTGCACACGTAATGCTAGAATAAATGGGCATTATTTCTACATCTTTTAGAGTACAGAAAATAATTTAATGGAACTGTACATAACCTTCAATAGAAACTACATCCTGTTTCAGTACCCCTATTTACAATTTGTTTCTTAACATTGGAACATTTTGGTCTTGTTTTGTAAATTAGTCTTCATGGATTAGCACAGCCATATGGCTAAAGTGCTTTAGGAATCTGCTTTGCAGAAGTCACCCTTCAATACAGTTTCTCTTTGATTATGGTTATTAGTTATGGCTGAATGTAGACTAATACCATCCAAAACTGGCATGCCAGGATTGGAACAGGCTTCAAAGGCTGTGACTTTTATGTTCTGGACCTTTCTTTAGATTTGCTCTGAAGAATATATTTGGATTTATAATACCAATGTTTTGGAGAAGCACTACTTTTGAATAACTCTGTTTTTTAAGAAGCTGGGACGTAAGCCAACTGCAAGTGGACACAGAGATTATTCAGAGACTTATGGCAGACAGTGCTGATCAGTCAGAGTCAGATGCTGAACAAAGCAGGGGTCTGTCAGATATTTGGCTTTGAACGATTTTTTAGCTATGGGATGAGATACCAGGAGTAGTGGTACAAATGAAGAAAATAACCTTGGTAAAGGGACACAGCGGTTAAAAGCTCTGCAGGAAAGCTAAAGTGCAGATGACAACTGGGGAAGGTTAAATCAGTGGATGCCAGCAAAACCAGGATGATTGGTCAAAAGGTAGCTTTATTCTGGGTAACAGTATTGCATGATTTTAAGAGCTTCCCATTAGCTCAAGCAGAAAAAGCTAACTATAAAAATTCACAGAAATGTAACATTATAGCATCTAGAAATAAAACACATGAGAAAACAAATTATTGAGCATTTAGGAGTCCTCAGACTACCTGAATTTATTCTTATAAATTAGGTAGCTAAAATAGAGGGATGGTCTCTGTAGATGATTAATGGAAAGAGAGAGGAAGGGAAGGGCTGGGAGTGGGAGGCTCCTTAAAGAGTTATTCAGAGCCCAGTTTAGATGCTGCAGTTCTCCTCATAAGGAGTTCCTCTCTTCACTGACTGTGTAAGAAACTGGAGGACACGAGCCTTCTAACTTAGTCATCTGAAGCAAGGTATGTAAATATCCAGCAAAGAGTAGGGAAAGACTTTAGAAAAATGGAGTCTGCAATCAAAAGGAGAAGACACAAACTGGTAATTTGGGGAGGCAATTCAGGACCTAATAGAAGACCAAATTGTAATGAGGACGTGGGATATAAAGAGAGAGTGTGCATAAGAGCACAAGTACAGGGAGGCTAAAACTAGTCCAAGACAAAATAACTAGAATTTGCTAACAAGAAATTATTTTGTCCAGAACAATAGTTGTATATAATAGAGAATGCTCAGACGATGCAGTTCTGATAAAAGAAGCTTGAGGCAGGACGATCTGTGGAGGTCAAAGTAAGCCTGCAAAAAACTAAACAAGCTAAGCTTGGCCTGTTAATCATAAGATAAGACAGAGGAACTGCAGTGAACCATATTACTTTGCAAGAATTTGCAAGTACTAGCAGAGCATCCTGGTGTACATGCAGAGAAACAGAATGACAGCAGCACCTTCAGTTCAGAAAAAATCCCCATCATAGCAAAAGCCAAAATTTACAGTAGAAGGTGAAGCCCTGACAGTAAATGGGATACTTCTTCGTCCATTTTAATTGGACAAAGATGTACAAGACAGTATAGTGCCCCCAAAAGTAATGGAGCGCTGAAGGCAAGACTACCAGCAGTTAAAGAAACTACTTGAAGCCCCTACCTCTGTCTCCATGAGGCATGTAATTTGCAATAGTATTATATTTAAAGTACCCATTACTGACTTTAACATTATAGGAAGTTCTTGCTCTCATCAAGATGCTGATCTCAGTTGAAGCCCAGGAGAACAGAACAACTGAGGAAGAGTTTAAGGATATCTTCTTGGGCAAAAAGAAACTGTTTGCAGAGCAGAGCTGAAAGGGTCATGCTGGACCAGAGTTTGTGATCCTAGCAAAAGGCCATTGTAAAGCATATGCTAAAATAATGTTTGAAATGCTTTTTCCTGAGGAAGCAATGGGACAAATAAATGGAATAACTTTTCACATTTAAAGAAGAGATGAAACACTTCACCGAAGTAATGCTTCACATAGCAAAAGTAAGTAAACATATAAAAGGGAATACACAGGAAGAAATTCAGATTAAATGATGCCAAATATTTTTCTCTCCTTTTTGTATCTGCACGATTCTGTCAGACTCTGTTAGCAAAACAGAGTGCATGTTAGCGTACACTTAAATATCTGTTTTATGTTTGCCACACACTGACATATTTGTTTAGTTTGGCATGAGGTGTTTCACTGCAAAGTGCCACGGGTTGTTTTTGATGTAGAGTAGGAAAGTTTGCATAGAGGTTGGCTTTGATCTAAGAGAGACCACCTGAAAAGACTCACATAAAAATTGGGGTAACATCATGGTTACTGGGCCAAAGCTGAAGAAACACAAATGTCAATACCTGATAATAAAATTAACATGCTAGAATTAGCAAATGCCACAAGATATATAGATATTCTCTGAAGTACTAGTCTTCATCGATAATTCTTTCCAACAGAGAAGGGGCGTAAGCAGTCATTGGAAAAGCAATTGCTGTAGAAAAAGTCGCACCTAACCTAGTTTGCGTGCACGAGCAATGGGAGGGCAGTGCTCTGCCAGGCAGCCGGTATTACAGGATGCCTGGAAAAAAAATTTAAGGGAGTTTATGACACTGAAAGGTAATTACAGAGTCTGTCCTATGGGAAATGGCCACGGATAGTACAAGAAGGTTACAAACACACTCCTCTTACAATCGTACAGTCAAACCCAGGGGCTGCTAACTTATTCCTCACTAGCAAAAACTAATAGACATGCATAAACAAATAGACGTGAAGACTGTGGCCTCAGTTCCCAGATGTGAAAAAAAAAAAGAGTAACCTCAAAAACCAGAACACCGAGTCTGTTTTCCTAAGTATTTATATGGTAAAAGTATTGCTCGTTCTGCTCATTCCTAATCCAGTAACTTCTGAAACTGTCGACCAGTCTCAGCTGAGTCTGACAGAAAGGCAGCTGTCTCAAAGTTATTATGTAAGTTTTGTGAAACTGTGTATTTGTGGAGAGAAGAGAGACAGGATTAGTCTCTTCACTGAGGATAGATTGCAGCATGAACTCAGCCTTTATTAGACACCAGAGAAACCACATGAGAGGGACGTTTCCAGTCAAAGGAAAAGCCCCAGTGAGAGGCAGCAGGTTATTAAGCAGCTGGGAATCCAACCACAAAACAAATCCATAGGCTTCATTAATTTTGATGCTCATGGAAATAGTTGTTATTTATGGGATGCCAGCACTCACTGAAACTGCCCATTAATGACTTCCTGCCATAGCCAAAAGCAGCTTCACAAACAGATCATTTTTTCCACCTTCCAAAATATGATTTGCAAATTGAATACAAAACTGGGAGTGGCTTGATGTTAAAAAAAAAAATCAAAACCAAACCAACAAACACAACCTTTCTGAACATCTGATAAAGGGACAGCAGAACAAGATCAAGGGCTCTGTTGCCAACATGGTAACAGCTTATAAAGGGAACTGGGTTCTTACAAAATGTAGGTTTTGACTCACAGATTTCCTGCTGAGAATGAGTTCCCACAATGGTAATGGTAATGGTAATGGCAATGGCAATGGCAATGGCAATGGTAATGGCAATGGCAATGGCAATGGTAATGGTAATGGTAATGGTAATGGTAATGGTAATGCACAGGACACCATATTTCGGGTTGCCAGTTAATTGGAAGGCCTCAGTAATAAGAGGAGCGAGATATTTAAAGGCATCAGGTTGGTGATTCCAAAGATGCTACACAGGAAAGAAAAAAAGTCTAAAAATTATCTGGAGGACATTTAGGGATTTTAAAATCTATGGGAAGAGACAGATGGTTTTATACTGGCCTTAAATGAACGTTGACATTAAAGTAGTTGTTAGAGCTCTGTGAAAAATACAGAGCAAGTCAAGTGAAAGAGTCCATGTTTACGGCACGTGAAAAATAGGTTTCCCCAAGCAAAAGATACAGTCCTGTTCTCTTTGATGGGCATGTCGCTCTTCTTTTCTGGTTTGGTTTTGTTTTTTTCATCAGTCTAAAATAGTAATTAATATAAAGAGAATATGGTCCTCTTTGTAAATGGGATTTCTGAATGTCTAAGACCTTCTGCAGAGATCAGGAAATAGCATTTTCTCTGCTGAAAGTTAGACTTAGTCATGTACTACACTGGTAGCTACACTTCTTTCTTGTCTTTAAACTTTTGTGAAAGCTGCCAGGTGCAAACATATTTTAGCCCAGAGAGTCTTCAAAGAAATGCTGTCTAATGGATGTTGAACTGAGGTTTTGGAAACTGCAAAGAATTGTCAGTTCTCAAGCACTTTTTTTTCTGGTTACAAGAATTGATACAGAGCTAGAAGAGTGAGTGGAATCATAAAGCAGACATTTTCTCTTTAACCTTGGCTCTGACTTCAATGACTTGCACATGACTGACACAGCATACAACAGAACGCGTTGGAATTCTTTTAGAGCAATACATTTTTCCCACAGAAACTGCAGGTGCAAAAACCATCTATGAAAATTACTGTTTTTCTTGCTACACTGTAGAACACACAAAGTAGCCTCTGAGAATATGGATAATTTATCTGACTGCTACTTTTGTAGCATATATCTTATAGAAAACTCTCCAATTTGCTTTTTATTCTTTTCCTAGCTATGGTCAACTGTAAATCAACCATAATTTTGAGATACTTTAATACAGAAATACCCATTTCTGCATATCCATTTCGACTTTTGAGAAATGTGAATATTTTTTGGCTTGTAAAGTTAAAAGCACAATTCTGGCCCACTTTTCTTGGATTTTACCTTAATCTCTGACTGATCCTACATGCTTTCGCTTGTGGCATTAGAGGCTATTAAGATATTTTGCTATCTACAGATAGGCATTCTCACTCATCAAGCATGAAATCAAATTCAAAAGAAGGCAAATGCAGAAAAAATTACCTAATTGAAAAGACTTTTTAATGTTTTTGATGATGATGAATCAAGAGATTATATTCTCTGTAAAGTATTGTATTTTGTGGTTAATGTACAGAGCCAGAAGAGTCTCCAGATACCTTTTTTCATGTAGTTTTCTTCATATTTTCTATATTATCCCCTTTCTTCCTCCAGTCTCTCAGAAGGAAAGAAAATCGAGTTCTAATTCTCTTCTTTCATTATCAAGGACATAACTTTTTCATTACTTTCTTTCTATTCCTAAACATGTATGTATTGTTTTGTTTGTTTTGGCTCCTCTGCACTGCCTTGGTTTCACAAATCCTGAGCTCACTACGGACTGCTCAAACTAGTTTCCCAAATTGCACTAGGCAAACAACCTCTTTCTCCTCCTACAAATGCACCTCCTCAAATCTTTGTTGTTTTTTTTTTTTCTCTTCACTAATGTTCTTTTCATGCTCCACAGTAGCTTCATCGCTGTACTACAGAACCACTGCAGTGCCCATAAGCTGCAAATGTGGCTATTGGAGCCTATCGTATATCAATCATGTATCCCTAAAGATGTACAGCATTTGTGACTTCTGTTTGGGTTATTTACTACGCTAGTTTAATCAAATAACATATCAAGTTATTTCTGCCAGCTGTGTTAGCAGTTTCATAATCTGCTGTAAAGGCAACTGCAGCTAAGCTTGGGAGGTTTCCGTGAATAAAAGATCTTTTTTCCTGAGCTTATTAAAAATATTTGTAATAAGCTGTCTACCTACCAGATCGCAGCTTTCAAAAAATGATTACTGTTTTTCTTTTGCATTCAAGAATACACTAAGCAAGTGGCAGTTTGGAGATTCGATGCGTGCAAACAAATTCATTCACAACACAGTCAGTATCATGAGCTTTGCCTCTTGTCTAACAAGCTCCCAGTCCTGCTAAGAATGTGTCATGTAACTGAGAGACAAACGTTTCACAAAATCAGTTGTCATACTTTATCCATTTCTTGAAACTGGCAATTTTTGCATTGACTTCATGAAACAATTGGTGTCACCCAATGCAATGCAAGACAACTAACCTTTCACACTCAGAAGGTATTGATCAAAGTACTTGTGTACATATACATACGTGTGTATATTTTTAGCAGGATCTATTTTTTTCTAGCAGGAACCATTTTTTTCTTTAACTAAATGACAAAGTAGCTGGGAGTTTTGTTGGGGGTTTTTTGTTTGTTTTGGGGTTTTGTTGTTGTTGTTTTGGGGGTTTTGTTGTGGGGTTTTTTCCTTTTTGTTTTTCTTTTTTTCTTTTTTTCCCCTGCCTAAGTGTGCTGTCTTTGATACAAGTACACAGACTAAGCAGCTAATCTGCGAGCTAATTTCCCTTCAGGGCTGTGAAAGAAGCCATTACCTACTCCATACCTCAGCACAGAAAAACATTCTGTGCTGCCAAGGTGGCAGAATTCTGTGCCACTTAGCTCTTCCCTTTTTTGTAGAAGTGATACTTACTGGATCTGTCAAGTGACAAAATCACTGCCTTTGACCTAAATTCTCCCTAAAACATGGCATGTAGTGAGAACCCACACACACTGCATTAACTTCTCCAAACCTACTCTCTCTACAGTTGCTTACTTTGACTTTTCTTAGGAAAGACTAAGTTTATTCACAGAAAGGAATAATCGCCTCTATAAAAGGTTTATTTCCCTTTTACGGCAGAGTTGGAAGTTTCTGACCTATCTTAACTTGATCATTATATTTCTACTTAACTGGAATTACCACAACTTGGTATCTGTTCCTCTTCTGCTCACAACAAATCCCATGCATGCTTCAAGCTCTAAAGAAGACGAACTTTTATTATGTTCCCCGATTAGAGGTCTGCTTTTGTTAAAAATAACGAGCAACATTTGAAAATGATTAAAATATTAATCCCTCCAATTAGTTTATGAGATCTTTACTGTGGTCATGAAAGCTATAGATCCTAAGCTTTTTTCTGATTATGAAATAAGAAATAAGAACACTGAAGTTACTGAAAATAGACCAGTTTGAAGATATTGTAAGTGAAAAAATGACTAACAGTGGTGAGTTATGTCAGTTCTAAGGGCAACCAGCTTTGCTTCTCTTTTGTTGGCAATCTTGTTGACTGACATTTAGAACAAAACGTAATTGTCTGACTGCAAATACTTTCAATTGAAAAATAATAGTCCATCGAAACACCTTCCAAAAAAATATGCTTATACGATTGTGCAATCAGATCACTTCTGTGTTCATATGCCTTTGTTTCAGACATTCATTTGCCAAATACTGGGGCATTAATTCCTAGAGACTACATTTTTTGGAGTAAATACAACTGACAGCTATCAACTGCTATGTTCTCGAACAAGCAGTTTAAATAATAATACTTGGGAGACATGGTATTTAGCAGCAAACAGTATTGCTCAGTGTATATCAGGAGACACAGAGATATAAAAACCCAGGTACTTCTTATTTCTCCTTTTTAAGCTACAAGCAAATTACATATTCAATTGCTGATAAGAATGATGTGAATTAAATTTATACTAATTGTAACTGAGATATTAGGATGTAGAATAAAATAACATAATACTATATTTTAAAGATACTACTAATTAAAACAATTATTGCTAGGTTAAAGAAAATGATGATGTTTCTACAAATTCTAAGTGAAATAAAAAATATAAACCAAATTGATAATAGAAACCATAATACTCTCTTTTCCTCAGAATTAATATTTACAAGAAGGCAGGGGAATACCTACTGCTAAATTCCTTGACAGAAAGTGGCCACTTCCCTTTCCAACTTTTTGTGAATCATTCATAAGACAGAATATTTTTAAAAACTTGATATGAAATTTTTTGACCTGCACATGGATCCATGAAATCTGATAAGTAGCTCTAAAATCAGAAGAACAGACCATTATTATAATAAAATTAGAAATAGATCCTTTTGTCTAATGAAAATTCTGGAGGAATTCACCTCACATAATTTCAGTTTCTGCAATCAAATAACCAGTGTGACATCATCTGACCACTGAACACTCTCAGAAGCCTGTATTTTCCAACCATAAAAGGAAAATACTATTTCTTTTTTAATAAAATACTACTACTATTAATAATTTTGTTAGCTTCAGTTAGGCCAGCGTGGCAGAGCTAATGTTTCTGTAGTTTACAAGAATGTCACACTGAGGCCATTTGATGAGACAAAATGTAACAAGGGAAAGAAGAAAAAGAGGCAGGGAGAGGAGAAAAACGGTTTAAAATTATTGTAATATAGTTTGTTGAATATTTACTTTATTTGCAAGGGCATGAACTCAAAATTTTAAAAAATGTTACAGTTAAGAACATCTTTACCATTAGTATTCACCCTGCTTGTGTATGTGCCTTACCAGACATGGTTTTGATTACTCAGACAGATATGTTAGAAGTGAGGATGAATATGAGCTCAGGATGCACAGGGTCTGCGAACTGAAGGAAAATGAACTGTCTGAAGTTCCTCTGTTACAGTTGTTAACAAGAATTTATTATGCACACTCAACATCATTTCTTGGAATTGAGGTGGCGTGTTACTTTATTTTTTTATGCATGTAAGTAAAATTGAAATTTGCAAGGTTGCACAAAATAATAGCAAAATAACACTCCCACCCCATAGACAGACAGACAGACAGACAGACAGACAGACAGACAGACAGATAGATAGATAGATAGATAGATAGATAGATAGATAGATAAAACAAGCATGGTAGTCTTAATATAGTCTTAATTTAGTGGGATTATACTGAAAGAATCTGAAGCTCATAAATTGTTTTAATGAGGAAGGGCAGTTCTCACATCAAAACCCATTCCAAATGTGTTTTGTTGCTATTATTATACAGAATTACGTGAGAAAGAAAAACAGATCAGTCTCATTTCGTGAGCATTAGAAAAGTATTGCACCAGGCAAAATATAAAAAGACAATGCATTTCATGATATTTTACTTTAGAAAGGTAGTTCAGTGATTAAATAATTGAACTGGTGCTAACTTTACTTAGAAATACATATTCGGCCCTAAAAATTAAAAAATCCATACACATCAATATAATCTAGTATATTATAAAGTGCATCACTGAAAAGATACATGTACCTCTTCAGCAGTCTTATACTTCATAGGAAATATCATACTGAAAGTAGGTCTGACTTGGTTTCTAAAACTAAGCTCCATCCCCTGGGATCAAATAACATTAAACCTCAACCACTGTTGAAAGTCCTGTGCTTTACTTCTGGAAAAAACCCACACAGTAAAAATCAACCTCGCAAAAAAAACCCAAGAAAAAAGCTAGAGGAATTGATTATCAGAATTTACACTATTTTGCTATTTTATATTCTCCATTATCATATCAAGCCTTAATGATGCTGTTGCGTTTTTTTTTTTCCAATTTTTCCGTCAGCAACAGTGTTGCGTTTTCTTCAGACAAACAGCTGATGGGTTTGCACTAGATAAACAGTACAGTTTAAACAAATATAGAGTATAGGCAAATTTAGGTCTACTGCACTGTCACGCCCCACTCAGACAAGAGTGTGACAACAGTGATCTAATTGTGCACACCACTTCCTCACTGCTTCTCGCTGTGCAACCCCCACAGGAGGAGGGGTTCCAGCCAGTACCACTTTCAAGACCTTAAAAGGTCCTCCATAGAATAATTGGTTGTTGCCGTACGATTATTTCAGCTTCCTGTAGAGCTAGGCTAACCACTAAGGGACCTTTCTCCCCAACTGAGAAACGTTTTTCTGCATCTTTGAAGCTGCACGAATAAAAGCCGATAGGGCGAGTCGGGCCCTCCCGTCCATGCTGCCACACATGTATGGACAGTCCATGAATTGCAAAGCCCCACTCAATTTGGAGTGGATCTGTTGGGTGTGTTGGCCCTAAGGCCTGATATACCCCAGCCTCAAAGATTAACAGCTTTAAGGCTTCTTCATGAATGGGGGTCCAGTCCCAAGTAGCCCTTTTGCATGTTAAATCATAGAGGGGGTGGGCTATGATAGAAAAATTGGCAACGTGTTTCCTCCAAAATACTAGAAAGCCTAGAGCATGTTGCAGTTCCTTCTTATTTTCAGGCATTTTTACCTGCTTGAGGGTAGTTAAAGTTTCAGGGGGAAAGCACGTCATTCCTCCCCTCCATCAAATGCCCAGGAACTTTACCGCAGAAGTTGGGAGTTGTACCTTTTCAGGTGGAATTTGTAGCCCTAGATTTTCTAGGTGTGTAATTATCTCTGTCTGGGTCTGTCCCACCATGGCAGTGTCAGGGACACCAATCAGTACATCATTGATATATTGATATACTTTAACCCCTTCTCTGGGAGTATTTTGGCCCAGTTCTTGTGCCAGTGCAATGGTCGGCGAATGGCGATAACCCTGGAGGAGATGTGTAAAAGCCAATTGCACTTCTTACTATGTAAAGGCAAAATAATCTCTGTCTGCTTCCTGCAAGGGGACCATAAAAGACATATCTTTCATGTCAATGATTACCCATTTTTCTCAATGTCCTGGCCCTTCTTCTGAAAGTGGTGTGAGGAAGGGCAAGCAGCTTTAATATATGAGTTTATAGTGACAGGAGTAGCACAAATATTATTGAGAATTTCATTTCTGAAAGCTTTGATTTCAGACCGCAAGAGTACATTTTAACAACATGAAAATAATCAATGATGACTCCATTCTACAAGCACTAAAGAAAGTAAAATGCTCAGAAATGCAATCGATGACCTGGAAAACAAGCTCAAATTCAAAAGTGATTCGGTATTAGGAGCTTCTGAAAAAGTGCAGAGGCTGAGGGATTTCTTTTTGCTATCAATTATAAATAAATGGGTTATGAAATTAAATTAAATTAGTAGATTTCACAAGCAGCTGATACATGTCCCAACAACTAGATTAGGGTTTCTGCAATGAGTCTGGTCTCAAACTGGGAAGGTTTTGGTGTTGGAAATGCAATTCTACTTGGCAAAATTATATATCTAACACAAAAATAGACTGGAAGTCCCTAAACTGTGAATCAGTGGAAGCTGGGACAGGATTCTGGGGATAAGAAGAATAATTTCTTCTTGTATTGTTTGATATACCATGAGGTATTGGCCTCAGGCACTTTTCAGCATATAGGCATCCACAAGTACCTCTTGCATGTTAAGCATGCAGTCTATCACTGGGCTAAATCCCCAAGAAAGAGGATTCCAGACTAGGTGAATCCTTGGTCTGATCTGGTGTCATTGTTTTTAAAATGTCCCAGACTAGATACCCCAAGATTGCAATAACATCCCTAACTTTTTTTTTTTTTTTAAAGTTTATCAAGAGTCTTGGGGATGACCACCAGATAATGCTTTGTAAAACAGCCAGCTTACAGCCTGTTAGCTGCATGGATAATCTTAGCACAGTATTCTGTGTTTGTTACACTGGTAAAAGTGAACCAGCGCTGTGGGAAGTATGTCAATCACTGACACTCACTTTTTCCATAGAAGCTGATTAAGCGCTGCAGGACAGTGCAGAGCAGAGGAATATTTTTCAAAATGTTAAAATAAAGGCATGATATATATATATGTATATGTGTATATATATGAGAACACAAGAAGAATCTTTCAGGTAGAAAATAAAGTATTTGTGTATTTATGGATGGATGATGGTGTTTCCCCTAAGCAACCATCACTGTCAGAATAGCTCCTCAATTTTATGCTTCCCTCCACGCTTCTCAGTCGGAAGATCATCATCCACATGAGTGATGTGCATTTGCAACATGATCAGCAGCCTTAACAGTGACAAGAAAGAAGCTAGACACTACTGTTCTGTTCATGCACAAAGCAATTTTACCCAGGGAGGAGACAGCAGAAGAGACTGACTACAATCATGTGATCCCACTCAGTTTCATTTCAAATCATCCTAAAATGCATTTGTGCTGACCTGGTCCTTGATTACTCAGTTTGATACAGAATACAAAGAGACAGTCAGAAAATGTAAAGAAAAAAGGAAAGCAGAGCTAAAGTAACAATGGTGCGGTACATGCTTTCCAGTGCTTTTCTCTGAGGATTTGTGTTAGCAGAAAACATACCTTATCCAGCAGCCTGAGAGAGGCAAGGCTGCTGCTGCTCCGTGCCCCAAGATCCAACCAGTAGCGAGGCTGAACATGTATTCCCAGTAGACACATGCACAAAGAGCACGTGTGTACACTGCAAAGATACATACATACACCAGAGCACTCGCACAAACACCAACAGCCTCGTCCTGCTCCCTGCTCCAGCTGAGCAGGATAGAGGGCCATTAGCAGGAGTATACATACGTCCCTACCAGGTGGATGTCTCCAGCAGCCAGTCTCAGTCTGCCCAGTGGCTGCCCCTGGATCCCAGTCTCCTCAGTTGCTGCACCTGGACATATAAGCCCTTGAGGTGGCACCCCACTCCAGCTGGTGGTACAGACCACCAAACACACACGCAGCCAGAGCTGCCCAGGGCTCCCCGGGTCCCAGTAGCCACCCGCTGTGCTCTCACCCCTACAGACACGCAGCAGCTCACGTACCCAGAGCCGGTCCTTAGACACCTCCAAACCCATCCTGGCCCCCAAACCACTTTCACCTGCTCACTGGCATGAGCTTTGTGGTCATACCCGCACTCGCTCTAGCTGCTGCACCACAGACTCCCATACACACATAGGGAATAAACAGCCCCTCACTGGAAAACAGCTGAAGGTGGAGTTTAGTGAGGAGACAGGGCAGACTGTGCTGGTCAGGAGTAGCGCATCGCCAGAAAAGCATCCTGGCCAGCCAACTGTTTACACACAGATGAACCGTTTTATTCCCTTACACCTCTATTTCCCACACTTGCTCCTGTCCGAATCTCCTAAATCCCTCCTTTGTCCCACCTCCCCTAAGCACTCCATAATAAGTCCTGTTCAATCTCCAAAAGTTCTTCCCCTGCCTCCCCTGATGTGTCCCACACTTGCAGCTAGCAAGTCCCTTAGTCCAAAAGGCAACCTGGAAAGCTGCTCCCCACGGCTCCTGGTGGTGGGTTTCATACATGGACAGTGGGGCTGAGACTCTCCTGGAACAGGCCGGGGCAGGGACCAGCCAGGGTCTCCTTTCCTCTGAGCCTTTAATTTGGGCCACCACTGTGCCCCATGTGCTCCTCTGGGCTTTTGGAGATGGGCCTTTTGTGGCTGTCCTGTGACGGGGTGAGGGAGAAACCAGTGATCTGTCAACAGCCTAACAATCTGTATTTATTTAAACCTACTTAATATCTCTTAATTAAAACAATGAGAAAGCAATAAATCAGAACAGGAGAAGAGCATACTCAAGGACAAGAACAGGGAAACAGAAAGCAAGGGTCTAGCATCCTCATACTGGTTCTGATTATTATGTACACTGGGATTACAATTAAAAATACTGTGTCATGCAGCCATTCACTCTTGCTAGAACAAGAGGCACCACACACAACCAGCACCGTGAGAAGCCTGTTGGTGTTTAGCTTTTCTAGAGAAGGGCAGGCTGTTGTTTAATTCAGGGCAACAGAAGCTCATTATTTGTCTGGGTTACTGTCTCCCTCGGAGTGTGTCGAGCACACCCTTGGCACCAAGAGTTGGGACAACGAGTACTCCCATGCATGCCTTTAATGTGTCTGCCAACAACGGACAGTAAAGATAAATGATAGTTACTTCCAAACACTCGGTGAAGCCTCATCCTAAGCCACATGCAGGAGCTGAGCGTTTTTAACCTCTTAGCACAGTAACATTTTTAACCTATAGCATAGTATTCTGTAGCAGTGAAGTATCCTGAATTTGATCAGAGCCAATACCATGGGCAACAAGCAACACTAGAGAGGGCCTCAGAGGAGATCTTGCATAAACATCTGGGTAAAGAGACCATAATTACACTACTGGATTCCTCACAAGGTGGAGTATCATGGCAATTGCTTGGAGGCAACTACCTGGGGAACCTTGCAAACAAAAATCTGTATAAGGAGAGGCATTAGCCTTTACTGGAAACAAGGGCAAATATTGCCATGTTGGGGTCTAAATTCAAGGGCCTGGAACTCATTATTTCCTTTCTCCAAACAATTGGATTTTTCACAGGCTTTCCATTCAAATGTCAGACAAGGAGCCACTACAACTAATATTTGCTATGGGAAGTAGGATGTGACCAAAACTGAACCCTGTAGAGGAATTACATGAAAGAAAAATAATCAATAAGTGTTAGGCAAGGAACTTGAAATATATTACTATATTCATAAGTTGAATTACTTACGCACAAAATAATACAGTAGCAAAAGACTGACCCATCATAGAGATATTTCTGTCGTATAGCACAGAGCATTTCACGACATACGGCACTGAGACAACATGTTGGTAGACAATGTTCTTTTACGATACACAAAGGGTGAACATCCATGCTATAAGCAGTTTGACAGTGTGCCTTACTGAGCATTGTTGATTCATCAAAGACACCAGGCAGGAGAATGAAAGACGTTTCAGTTGTTCTCTCAGAGCCCAAAGGGTTGCAATGGGCACTTGACAGCAAGAGCTGTCTCCTGTGCGCTACTGCAGGACCTGCTCCTTTACTCTCTCCTGTACAGCATGAATAAAATATCACAGAGAGACTGTGAAATGGGATGTATTTCTGTGACAGTGGTGTCCAGATGACACCCTTGAAAAGAGATCCTTGTTTTACATGGGGCTTAACCAATCTATGCAATTTACTGCCAGAAGCTATTTTTGTGGCTTACAGTTTAGCAGATTTCAAAGCAGGATAACACTTTTGCAGACGTCATAAGAACACCTGCATTTACATTAAGTCACATAAAAGGAAAACACAGAATGGATATTAATATATAGAGAAAAGGTAAGATCTCTGGGACAAGTATCATCTATTTCTATTTGTCTGGGCATTGTCCAGCCCAAGGTGAGCCAATTCCTAATATACAAGTAACATGGATAAAAAAGCAAAGGCTAATCTATTAGGTATAAGCCAGCTTTAACTGTTTAGTGCTAGATAAAATATATAAGCGCATTACCTCACAATTACATAAATATTTCTTGCACCTTCCTCTGTAACATCTGATCTGAGCTACTGTCAGGGAGAGGATATCAGAATACTAATGGCATGAGTCATCATGGCAGTTTTTGTGCTTCTTCACAACAGCTCTAGGACTTCTTTGATTATGACACAAATATAGAAATCACACAAAATACTGTAACACTGCAATATATAGAAGTAAAACTAAAATAAAACTAAAACCTGATTTTGTGCATCCATTACAACAGAAACTAAAGAACAAGTGGAGAATACAGGCTTTTTTCCATACTAAAATATTTTGTGATTTTTTTTTTGTTAGAGGCTAATCCCCTCATAATTAAGTCCCTCTCAAAGAGGTTTTTTTCCCATAAAATCATAGAGTTAACATAGTTTGGCAATTTTGCTCATCTATCTTTCATGTTATCTTGGTTTTTTCTACCCTTCACCCTATGAATCTAGTATTTTAAGACCCTAAGCTCTTTGACTTAAACACATGGGCATGAAAAATCTGAGCTAGTAACCGTACAGGTGACATGCAGCACCATTCAAGTTTGACCTTTAATGTTTTGACTCTTGCTTACTTGCCTCCTACTTTTCTGCCTCGTTAAGAACTAAGCAGTCTTCTACTTACAGAGCTCTCATGAACAAAATGGATACAGCTCTGGCTATGCTCATCAGGATAGCCATGGACTGTGTTTGCAGCGTTCCCAGCAGAATGAGCATCTGTTCTGAGAGTTTCTTTAATACAAATTGGCAAGCACAGCAGAAATGCCCAGACAGAAGCAAGTGACCCATACACACAAGAGCAAGCTAATATTCAGCCCTGTGGTGACCTTGCATTAGTGCTCCGGCTTGTTCTTCTTCCTATCACCCTTCAATGCATTTTCAGACCCCCATTTCCCCTCCTAGTTCATCCCCTGACAGCCTGCTTGTTCCTCACCACTGCACTGCTCACCACTTCTTTGATCTGCATTTCTTTTGGGGAACCTACGCAGCGTGCATTTTGTACTTAGTCCTCTCTGTCGTTTCAATTTACATTGTTATAGCAGCCATAAACTACTTTATATACTCATCGTGTACATTTGTTAACCAAATACTTCTAAGGGCCCGCCTGGTGCAGGTGTTCCTCCCCTGGCCAGAATCACCTACGAGCTTCAGACCTGCAGAGTTCAACGAGTGTAAAAGCTCCGTCATCCATTAGCATGGCTGCGCACGGCAGCTGCAATATCACTTGACCGGTCCTTCTTAAAAATTTCCACATTTCCAGTGCTTTGCATGCTGCGTGATGCGAAGTTGGACAAAGGCCAGAGGGAGCATGGGAGAGAGGGCATGTAATCCGGATGCTGTTTTCCCCTCCTCCCCTCTTAGGTTGGATATTAGGAGAAACTTCTTTACCAAAAGGGTTATCAAGCATTGGACCAGGCTGCCCAGGGAGGTGGTGGAATTGCCGTCCCTGGAGGTATTTAAAAGACAGGTAGACGTGATGCTGAGGGACATGGTTTAGGGGTGGTTTTGGCATAGGTTTATGGTTGGACTCGATGATCTTGAAGGTCTCTTCCAACCCAAGTGATTCTATGATTCTATGATTCTATGAAAAGGAGTGTTTGCAAAACCTAGAGATGAGCTGGGAAAATATTTGGTCATCTCACCGCTCACGGCCGCTTGCTCTCAGGTTAGTTTTGTAGAAAGTCCCTGCCGAGTGGGTTCGAGCCTCCGCCTTCACTTAGAAGGACTTACTTCACCGCAATTTAACCGGACGCCACGCCAGGGTCAGAAGTTTTGGGCTCTTGCCGGTGACGGGCGGCGGGTGACGGCAATTTGGTGCCCAAGAGCAAAGGGCCCCCCTTCGGCCGCCCGTGGCGCGGCGGGGTGCGGCGGGGTGCGGCGGGCGCGGCCCCGCGGCCCGGCAGGGGGCGCCAGCCAGCGGCCACACAGAGGCCCAGCCGGCCGGGGACGGCGGCGCTGATTGGTGGCGGCGGCAGCGGCCCGCAGCGATGAGCGGCGCCTGGCGATTGGTCCGCAGGTGCCGCTCGGGGAGGCGGGGGGGGGACGG
>VZSF01000873.1:1535063-1589590 GCA_013398295.1 Chionis minor
ACGGTGTCCCCGCTTCCCTGCCGGGGCTTTGCTCCGGCTTCCCCCGTTCTCCCCGCTCTCCCTCCCCCCGCCACCGCCATCCCCTGCGTTGGATGCAGAGGTCGCTGCGCGTTCCCCGCCGCGCGGAGATCTCCGGCCCTTCGCCTTTACTGCGGTAAGGGCAGGCGGGGGAGCCTGGGGAAGGCCTCGGCCTCCGCGCTGCAGCTTGCTCCCACTGTCCCCGGGGTGGGGTGGGGGGCACGACCCCAGCAGGCCGGGGGGACGCTTGCCCGGGCAGTGCCGAGACGATCCCCTCCCCCCCGCCCCGGCCTGCTGGGGCCGTGCTGTTGGAAGCTGTCGTCCAGGTGCTTTCGCCCTTCCGTCACCGCCGCCTCCCTGTCGCCGTGGCTGCGGCGGCTGCCGTGAGGATGCTGGAGACAGCCAAACGTATCTGCCCACCCGGTCTGTTGGTGGCATCTAAATAAAACTCGTGGGTTGTACTCTTTTTTTTTTACTCCTTTTTGCCTAGGGAGTGCTTTATATTGGCTGTGACGTTGAATAACAGATATGCTCCTCTTTTGGAAATCCACTGACCCTCTTGAGCGCTTGTCCTGGGGATGAGGAGAGGGGAGGAATTTGACCATGGAAACCCATGTGGCTTTTGACTAATGGAGAAATTCGCAATATTCTTAGTATTTGTCTACATGCTGTTTTTTACACAACGCAAAATCCAAGTAGTTAAGTACTCTTTTGCATAAAGGTGCTTACAGCAGGATTTATTTTTTGTATTTTAAGCGAGCAGTCTGCAATGGTACTTGATTCAGGTCATATTTTTCATTGTTATGTTGTGGGCTCGTTATAAAGAACCTCTTCCTTTCAGGTTTGCAGAAGGTTGGGGATTATAGAAGTTGATTATTTTGGACTGCAGTTCACTGGCAGCAAAGGGGAGAATTTGTGGCTGAATTTGAGGAACAGGATCTCCCAGCAGATGGATGGTTTAGCCCCTTACCGATTGAAATTAAGAGTCAAGTTTTTTGTAGAGCCACATCTTATCTTACAAGAACAGACAAGGTAAGGTAAAGATGGTTGTAAGTATCCAATTTATTTTTTCAGTTTCTGTAGCTTAGAATCACAGAGTCATAGAATGGTTTAGATGGGAAAGGACCTTAAAGATCACCTAGTTCTAACCCCCTTGCCTTACAAAAGTGATTACACACTGACCTTGTTTCTTCTGTCTTCGGGTAATCTTGACTTGACTTCTCTGTGTAGTTTTTTTTAAAAAATGAATAAAACTGGTAGTATATTAAGTATTATGTAGCTAACAATAAGTAATGAACACTTAGTGCTGGAAGTAGAAGAAACTAAGTTACCAGTAGCAAATTATTTATGTGGTATTTGCATGTCCGATAGTAACCCCTGTTCACTGGTGTTACTCTAGGTCATTCTAAACCACTGGTAGAGAAAGGCAGGAAACAATTCCTCCCACAGCGCAAAAAAACTTACTGAATTCCTTTTTGTCTGGTATTATGTTACAGTAACTTTCAAATAGCTACAGGCCCTTTAAGGCTACAAAAGAAACAGCTGTTTTGCTTTTTCTGTGGCCAGTTGTCTTAACTAAACGGTTATGCTGTTATCCAATCATAAGAATTAGTCTTCTAAGAATAGTGAATGTTTGTTTTTAGTCCTTGAGTTTGATTACCATAAGCTGCAACTGAGTTATCTTCAAAGAAAGCCAAGCACACATATTTAATGCTGACCTTTTAACTAATTTTTCCTGTTAGTTTTAGATAGTACAGTTAATACAAATGGGGCAAGTGTCTACACAATAATGCCAAAACATGTTTTCACTACTTGCCTTAACTTGGTACTTTCAGAAGTTGGATACATGGATCCGTGGATACAAGGTGCTGGTCCTGCACAGAATATTTGTCTAAAGAATTTGGTCAGAGGCTGACAGCGTGGTTTGGTGCTTATTTCATAGGAAAAAGGTTTTGAGTTAGGTAGCATGTGTATGTTGTTGGTTTTTTTAAACTGAGGTGCAGAGAAGAGGCTTTTGATAAGCAGTGGTTTCAGCTCATCACTCCGGTTGAAGCTTTCAGAATGCTATGGAGTTAGAGTTGTCTGATACAATAGCTTTAGGCAAATACATTCTAAACAAATTCCAGTTTTGATGTACCATATTTTGGAAATAACGAAGGATTTTTATGTGGAACAAAAAGAGCAACATGATTTCGTACTTGATGAGAAGAGATTACCCTGAATGTGTTGGATGTGTCTTCCCACAGACCAAATCGGGGTAAATCTGAGGAAATCTAAAGCTGGTATGATTGGCATTTTTCTGCTATCCTTGATGAATGTTTGTTCAACTTCATAAGGCTTTTGCAGACACCTGTGGTCCTGCCTCCAACACTGTCAATGCAAGACTTGGCAGGTTGTGCAAGGTAATAGAGAGCTTGAACTGGTGAAACATGCCCCAGGGGCATAAAAGACAGGTTGTGTAGCTAGAATGTAACAGAGCGTGTATATGTACATCAAAGTACCAAGTACTTTTCCACTATAAAGATGACTTAAAAGGTTGTAGGTGGGACAGGCTTTCTTTTATGTATGAATTAAGACTGTTCTAAAACTAATATTTTTAACAAACAATTAATTGTAAAATTAATTGAGGCTCAGTTGTCAGAAGAGATGTATTAAAATTCAGCTCTGGAAAAAATTACTTACAATTTTTGAGAGCAACAGGCTTTGGAACTAATATTTAATGTCACTCTGCCTTACATGAATAGTCCTGAGGCTTCAGCTAACCTTTTCAGTCTACATGCGGAGTATTACTAGTGTTCTTGCTAAAAACAAATACAAGTTGTAAAATAGTTTGCAATAGCTGCTTTTTAGTTGTGCTTGCCCAGAAGGCTTATGTATAGCAGATCTAGAATTCCATAGTGCCTGTGCTTAATGTGTATTTCTGTAGTGTTCACACTGAGTTTCAGTACTTTTTTTTTCTACTGGGGTCTGCTTTAGGATGTACATTTGCAGATAAGTGTGCGTTCATATTTAGTTCGTATTTAAGCATGTGTGGTATCAAGGAGAAGATAAAAAAAACTTGTTAACCTGTCACTTAGCTTTAAATCAATAAGTATATCATAGAATAGAATTGCAAGGATTAGCTGTACAGTTACAGCTGATGCCTTTTTTCTTACCTTTGTTTGTAAAGCCAGTGTGCTGGTTGACAAAGAACAAGTGATGGGTATCCTTGGGTTCCTTTAGCAGTTATGCCCACAGCTGATGTATAGGGTGTTTCTGGCAGAGCTGTTGCCTTCTGGTCTCTTGTGTGCAGAACACTGAGAAGTCTCCCAATCTTTTACTTGCTGCCTCTGATGCTGTTTCTACATATAAATTAGATGCATGTTGAGACTACTTTTTGAAGCTGCAAGTAATTCTAAATTTTGTTGATATGCTTCATTGTGGTAACAGTGAATGTTGTGACTTTTTTTCCTCTATACTTTGGGAGCTTTGTTAACCTCAGTTGTACAGCTTCATTAGATTCCCTTGCCTTGCACTTATATTAAAAACTCAGGTGTGTGATTGTAGGAATTTAGTGCTCAGGTTTCTACATGCTGTGTGAAAAGCTGGTCTGGCAACTGAACATCACCCTCTGCTTCTGTTACCTTTAATCAGGGTGTGATGCACTGGAAGATGGGGAAGATCGCAACCTCATGCATTTTTAATCTTATGCAAGGGAGCCTTCTCCTGCCTCCCAGTGCAAAGGCAGAGCAGGCTGTGATTGTACCTTTGACCACTATGGCAACAAACCACCTTCACCAAGCACTTTGTGAATGGGAGAATTGTGTGAATGGGGGGAAAAAAACCTTCTTACTACACTTTCTTTCCTTTTACAGGGTTAAAAGCAGTTTATTTCTATTGTTCTTTGGATCTCAACTTCTAATTTTTTTGGACTGGCTGGTACTGCATTTCACCACAGGATTTTCTAGTTTAGAGTTGTTTTCAGTGGAAAGCGCTTCAGTGCGAGAATGCTACTCAAATTTAATCTGTTGCTGTCAACTAGAGTCTGAGAAACAAGCCCAAAATGTGAACAGTGTGCTTGTTTAGAGGAGTCTGGGTAGCTATACTTTTTTGTTTTTGAATGGAAAATCCCATTGGCTTGAAAAGGGCTGCTGTCTTTTTGCTTAAAGATACATGTGATGGTCCAAGATGTGGATCATAAGCTCTGGTTTATGTCGTGTTTGGTTCCACTGTTTTCTGTATTTCTTGATAGGCAATGCAACAGTCAGTAGAAAAAGTAAAAAGCAGGGTGTTTTTTGTCAGAATGATTTATGGGCGGGTTTCGTAGCGAACTTTATGAAGTGTTGAAGTCTAGCGAGGAGGTGGGTCCCGGAGAAATGGTTCTATGTCGCTGCTCGGGTGTCTCCGGGGCCTTTTCGGCCGGGGCAGCGGCGATGCCGCCTGCCGGCCGGGCGGAGCCGCGGCGGTGGCGGGTGGGGCCCGGGGGCGCTGGGCCGGCCCCCCCCCCCCCCCCNAGTAACTCCAGGTCGTTGACTGGGAGTAACCTCGGCTCCCCGCCACCGGGGAATCGGGCCGGGCGAATCGGCGGCGGCGGCGCTGGGGCACGGCCCAGCGGCCCGGGGAGCTCAGCTCCCCGTTGGCCCGCGCCTCCGGCTCGGGGCGGGAGGTTCTGCTGCTCCGCCGGGAAAAACCAGCTTGCTTTGTGAAATGTGGCGGAGGAGCCTCCCAACCTGCACCCGCCCTAACGATGAGAGGGCTCGCCCAGCCGCGCGGGAGGCAAATTCTGCCAAACGGTTGTCCAGGAGAACAATGGGCGTTTAAGTCTGGCGGGATAAAGTCAACCTGGCAGTGAGCGCACAAAAATAGAAATAATTGTACGTTGAATCATTTTTTGAGCCATGTAAGATTTTGCCAGATGCCCTTCAAAATGGGGAAAGTTATTTGTCTTCTGCAATATGACTGAAAAACAAATATTCCTATGTAAGCCATGACAACTTAAAATAACGTGTCAGATTCTAACAAGCCACACGATCTCATGAAGCATTCAAAAAAGGTGTCTCTTGCCAGCCTTGAGAAAGGTAACTATTGTTTTGGAAGCTGTTGAAAGCTGTGTGTGATATTTGTCAGTATTTGAATTCTATTTATAAAGTACAATTTTTTACAATGTTACCCAGCTGTACTGATGAATTAGTAAGAACGGGCTTGTAAAATATTTTGAACAGTTGGATACATGTATTTGGTAGAAAATAAGAAAAACATTCTATCATCCTATAGCATTGGCTAGCCAGTGCAGCACTGTACTGGTATTTGCTTCAATGCAATAAAACAATCTGCTGTAGTAGACACTGGGGTGAGTTTAATAGATCGTTGTCAAAATCGGAGTTGAATTGCAGTTGGTAACCTTTCACCCAACCCACTCTGCTGAGAGCAAGTAAGAACAAAGGGGCTGAGGAACATAATGGTAACTGTGCATGGTGTTGCTGTTTCATATGGAGTGGCCTTATATTGCTTTTGAAAACAGAATTACATTCTATAGCTCTAGAGTTCTTTATCAAAGTATTTTTAGGGGGAAAAAATTATATCTCTTAATTTGGATTCCTTTGGACTAGAGTTGTAAATTTACTTCACAGTAGGAAAGAGCCTTATGCTGTGTAAGAAGTGTCATACCCCAGAGAGAATAGACAGTTCCTTGGGCTGTACACTATGATTCTCGCCAGTAGTTTGGCAAGAGAATGGGTTCTTTTGGCTGTATTTCTAGTTCAGGAATTTAGTCATACACGGATATTTCTATTGGTAAAGGATTGGGGTTTGTCACTTTCTTTACTGACAGCTAAGTTTAGAGCTTAAAACTTTTAATGTAGTCTTTAGATTTGCCCTGTTTTCCTTTCCTTGATTAAAAAGGTAGTAGAAACAAAGTTTTTGGTGCAGAGCTGTGATTCCTAATCTACATAATGGTCTTCGGTGAGTTAAGGAAGATAAATTAACCCTGTATTACATATACTCTACACTTTTCATAGCACTTACTTTGTGGGGTTGTTACTGCCAGTTCAGTTGTATGAACACTAACTAGGTGATTTGCCTTCTGTAGGAACTTCATTGTAGTGAAGTATTGACATCTGTTTCTGGCAGTGGTGTTCAGTATAGTCAGCCTGCATAAATTGCTTCAGAGGGAGGCAAAAAGCAATTGATGTGATATCTAGGTTTGACTTTGGTAGCTGTAGTTTTTTGAAAATGGGCCATCTGCTGAAATCTCCTTGCAGCCTCCCCTTTCTACAGCATTTGTATCAAATTACTTATGTGCAATTAAAAAACACTAATCATAGTGTACATTGGGTTTTATTCAGTGTTTTAATGTGCATGTAGAACTTAAACTGTATGGAAAGCACTGGGGCAAAAACAGGGGTATAAAATTAATATAGAACCACTACTGTAACCAGTGCTTGAAGGAAAGCATGTGATCCTGTTGTAATTCTAAAACTGTTTTTTCTTCATTTGGAAAGGAAGAAATTCTGCCTGGGCAATGACGAACAAAGTATAGCTTTGACAAATGTGGTGCTTTGTACTCTAGTGAGTGTTTTTGAACTGTTTTGAACTACCAAATTCAAAGAAATGTTCTATAATTGAATATACAGGAATATCTAGCTAGCATGAGGTTTGGGTGGGGAGGGACTAATACTGTTTTAGGTTATATAGACTGTCTTTTGTATTAGTGCTCTTGTGTAGAACTTGAGCTACAAGTGCAATGGAAAGTTCTGTTTGTTCTTAAAGCTGCCAGTAGTTGTTTGATGTCCCAACATGTCTGGCAGGTGTTAAGATGACTTAGAACCGCAGTAATTGTTTGGTAAAGTTCAGAGTTGTAAAGACTTGCTTTCTATGAAGATTTAAAGATGAAATGAAACTTTGTCAAGAGTAATAAAAAGCTGCAGAATGTGCTAAGAGAATATGGGGGGGGGCATGTAGGAAAAGTACCTTTCTGTCTCGAGTTACTTGTCAAATTTGTAACAGGTAATGCTAATCTGTAATGTGTAACTGAAGTGGTGAATGGTGCAGGGAAAAAAACCCCAATTGGTTTCTTATATGGTGGTCAACCATTCTACATGGTAATGTTGGAAATGTAACCTTTAGAGGACTTCAGTTACAAACAGTTCAGTTTACATTTTTAAAAGAACTTACTGTTTTAAAGCTTGCTAGGTAAAAATTGCATTAAGCATAATATACTAACACTGAAATAATTCCTTGAAAAACTGAGTACACTTTTGCTGTACAACCTGAGTATCTTTGGAGGTGGGAAAAGCTTTAACAATTTTTTCATTGTAGCTAGAGTTTCCTAGACAGAGAAGGGATGGTGGATTGAGTGCTGTTAAGTGATTAGGTCACAATCTAATTTACAAAAGCTTACATAAATACCTTCTGGTAACTAATAGAATCTGTAATATGACTGACCGGGTTTTCTACAGCTTGTCTGTAGAAAACCCAGTTGGTCATATTACAGATTCTATTAGTTACCAGAAGGTATTTATGATAAGGAACTGCCTCAAGGCTCCCAGTGCTTTAGATTTGCTTGTCTGTATTCAGCAATAAAAGCATGTTCTTTTGCCTTCCTGTTTAAGGATCAAAAGACTTTTTTATTTTTGTGTAAAAAGAAAAATCTGCTTTTATAATCAGATTCTGGCTGGTGTCATGTTTTGAACCTTGAAAGGGGATGATTTTGCAATGGATAGTAATATAACTTCGGAGAAATGCAATCTTAGAAAGGCTGGATGGCCTAATGCAAATCTGCACTTATCATAGTCACTTTTCTAGATGCATAAAATGTTTGTAGCCCTCGCTGTCTTTGAATTGCTACATGCTTTTCCTTCCTCAAGTACACTTAAGGACTCAAAATTTTAAAAAAAACCCAACACACACACCAAACCAAACAGTGAATTTGCTACTTGAATTTTGGTTCAGGACAGCTGCTGTAACAGATCAGTATGAAGTCATTCACTGTCATTCAAAAACTAATTTTGCTGGGAGGCCATATGTTAACTAGTTTCTGGCCTATTATGGGTGCAGGTTAGGCAATGGGCTTGGGCCAGCAATAGGTTTTTTAGGTGCAGAGCAATGAATTTGTGAGGTAGACTGTTAAATATGGGTCTCTGTCTGTTTTCTCTGACTAAACAAAATAGCTTACCATAGTGTAAGCCTGGACATGAATTTGCATGCTTTAGTTATTTTGCAATAACTGTCCCTTATACATGCCATACCTTTGTCCCTTTTATCAGGAAAATACAAAGTATCTGAGTCCCTGAGATGTTTTTCCTTATGTGATATGAGCCAGTTACGGGAAGTTATTGCACATTAGCAGTAACCTTAAACTTGTTTCTCTACCTGTGCCATTTTGGTCTTTTTAGTAATGGAACATGACAAGTCACGTGTCTGCTGTAGTTGTTTCTGTAATGTAGCTGTATTTTCAGGAGCAATCATTTGTTTTTTCAGCTCCCTTCTTGATGTCAGTAAGGTCTTCCCAGCAAGGGGAGAAGACTGACTTTCCTCTGCATAGTCAATGCTGTTGTATGCATAAAATAAACTGAAGATACAAGCATTTAGGTGTGGAAGTAGTAAGCGCATGTCAGCTAATGAGGATAAAATTGTTAATATTTCTTTGAAATACTGTATGTGTGATTAGTACATAGTTAAAATGCCTGGAAAAGCTGTTCTGATATTAACAGAGGGTCAAAAGTGCATGAAAAGCCATTTATTTTATGAAATGTTGATTGGAATTAGGGAAATGCCTACTATTTGAATTATTTCACCAGTGTTTTGGTAATTCGTCGAGTAATTTTTGTGGATTTATGGACTGAGCTCCTACAGGAATGTGTACAACCAGTGCATTTTAAAAGCCACAGATACACCTTTCCATGGCCTAAACTAGAAGAGTTATGAATTAGCAAGGTAGGAGAAGGGGATTGGAGCAGAGGTTTAGGACTTGTTCTAAAAGAAAAAAAAGCCTAAGCAAGGAATAACCTGCTAACAGTGGAGACAATTGTACTCTCTGAAGTTCTGGTCCTCTTGCCATCTGAACTTGTACCCTGCACTGACTGAGGATAGTAGTTTCCACCAGACCCCTGCTAGAGCTGCTGAAGTGTAGATGGGTGTCTGGATATCAGTGAGATGCAATTTGGCACTTGCCTTACAACTGCAGTGAAGTTCTAGCATGTCTCAAACTGCTCACAAAGGGAGGTGTTGGAGCTGTGACTTGCTGCAGGAAATGGATTGTAGGGCAGCTTGTGGGAAACTTAATACCTAGTTTTTCCTGAGTGCAAAAATTCTGGATGCAGGGCCTCTTTTGGGTCAGTATTTTCTTAGCTGCAGCATTTACCATAGTAGAGGTAAGAAAGAACACAAATTTTGCAAGTTATGTAATTGCTTGTAGTGCTGAAAAAGGAGCCATATTTGCCCTGTTTTGTGTGGAATTGCAGAGCACTACAACAGGTTATACATCAGATATTGTTGAAAATTCCTGTTGGAAGGAAAGCTAATCACTCACTAGATCTTTAACTTCAGTGATGAGTGATTCAATATAGCTTTTTAAGAGAAGTAGATCACACTTAGTTTTAGAAAAGTAAAACATAAATGTCCCATTGCTGTTGAAGTAAGACATATCCCTTGTAGGTGTTAGGCTTCATTTATTGCTTCATTTATTGAAAGATTTTTTTCAGTGGCACATAACTACTTCTGCATCTGGTTTCCATAAATATGTTTAGTCTTAAGAATAAATGGCAAGAAATTTAACATTGTCTTCCCTGAGAGGAGGTAAGGATGAATTCATAGAAATTAAGGTAGACTATAGTGAAAATTAGTAGGCTGATGTAAATGTTGATAGAAATTTTGATTTGTCTAATTAACTGACCTATTACATAATTAAGAGAAGCTTTGTGAATTTTCCAGCTAGCTGTCACACCTGCCTTGATCCCAAGTGGAAAGGTTGGTCTGACAAATATGCTTACACAGGAGATGTTTTTGTATTTTATTCCATGATACCTTTTTCAGATGTTCCAAGTTATTCTGTTAATCATGTCACTGGCAAAAGCATCATCTTCCCTTTGACTGGGGTGGCAGAAACATTTCAGCTGTGTAGAGAAAGTGTGGCTTCTCCTGTTGGCTGATAGACATGTATATGCTGTTTTGGGCTGCTCTTTCCAAATTTGCTTTTCTGGAATGCAGAATAATTTGTAAATGGCAACCAAAGACATTTAAATGTAGGAAACTAAGCCAAATATTTCACTGATATTTCATACACTAAATTGAAATTACTAAGTGGCATTAGGAGTTTAAGCAGTTCTTATTAAGAACATGATATTAAAGTGCTCATTTCTTTTAATATTGCTTTTAGATACTGTCTTCAGCTGTAGCCTCATCTTTAAGTGAACAATAAGATGGAGGCCATTTTCTTTCCCTTATGCCAGACTTTCTTTACTTGATACATTCATTGCAAATTCTTGATTACCAAACATCTGAGATGTAATTTGATACATATCTTGATTACAAACATCTTTTAACATCTTGTGTAAGCAAACATTGCTGATTCCATTGCAGGCATATGTTTTTCTTGCATATAAAAGAAGATCTTCTTGCTGGTAATCTTCAGTGTTCTTCAGAGCATGCAATTGAACTTAGTGCATTGTTGGCACAGATGAAGTTTGGAGATTATAACCAGAACACTGCCAAGTACAATTATGAAGACTTGTGTGCAAAAGAGCTCACCACTACCATTTTGGAGAGGTAAAAAGAGCACAGTGATATAATTTCCTTCTTGGAGACCAAAAGCATAAGGTTTTGTAATACCCTTAATTGCTGATGCTATAGTGTATCTTGTATTGTTAAAAAAATAATAATTTAGATAGCTTTGGAGATCAAAATATAGCCTGAATGTTTAACCAATGTACTGATTTCAGTTAGTTTTTAAGCTCAATTATGAGTGTTGTTTTGTGAAAGGCAAAAGCTGTTGAACTCTAGTGCTTGGGGAAATACAGGTATCTAAACACTTGTAGCAAGGTAATTAAATTGCAAGTATGTCTTAGACTTACACTTGTGAGGAAAAAAAGGTAAAAATAAATTATCTGGCTTAGTACCCTGACACTTGAAGTAAACAGGATGCACAAAACACCTTCATAGCTCAGTTCCTGAATATCAAGAAAATCTCAGTATGTCATGCTTTTCTCTAGATATTTTTTTTAGTTATGAACTTAGTGGTTTTCCAGGGAAGTACGTTGCTGAGGTAGGAGGTCTTGGTTAAATATAGCTTTTTAATTTATAAGCAAATGCACAGTATTGTCTCCTGCACATTCTCAGTATTTTTCAGTAATTCTCCATTCTTTCCAGTTCATGATTACTGAAAATCTATAGCCAGATAAAGCAGGTCAGGACCATTTAATAATCTGTTTAACTAGGTCATCTAAAAACCCGTGTTCAAACAAGCTGCTGACAGTAACAGCACGTACTGGAGTTATTTCACCTATCCTTAATCTTTTTATCAACAGCATTATTGCAAAGCACAAGGAGCTGGAAGGTCTAAGTCAAGCTTCTGCTGAATACCAGGTTCTACAGATTGTTACAACTCTGGAGAACTATGGGGTAGAGTGGCACTCGGTGAGAGACAGTGAAGGGCAAAAACTCCTTATTGGTGTTGGGCCTGAAGGCATATCAATCTGTAAAGATGACTTCAGTCCTATCAACAGGTATGTGTTTCGGGGAACCACGTTCATCTTCCATTTTCCAGAAGTACTCAGAATGCCTCTAGTTTTTATGTAAATATACAAAACTGCTGTATGAATTACTGAAAGGAGCTATTGGAGTGTAGGGTCTGAGGGCACTACCTGCTTATAATCAAGATGACAACTAGCCTTAATACTCCTGATTTTTATACGTATTTTTGAGGTGGTATCTTCAATCCAGTATTACAGACAGCAGTTGGAGATCTCTGTAGCATCTGATGAAAGTGCACTGCAGTAGTTTGTGGAAAACGCCTGTATCCTTAAAAGCTATATAAACTTTCTTTTCTTATTTTCATTTATAGGATTGCTTATCCTGTTGTTCAGATGGCAACTCAATCTGGGAAGAATGTATATCTGACTGTTACCAAGGAGTCTGGTAATAGTGTAGTTCTCCTGTTTAAAATGATCAGTACAAGGGCAGCAAGTGGACTCTATAGAGCAATTACAGAGACACATGCATTTTACAGGTCAGTATTGCCACTAGAGTCAGGTGCTGCTGCTGCTCTTCTCCACAGTAGAGTTAAGTGCTTGCTTAAGCAACCAGCAGTCTTACTGCACTTCAGAAACTCTCTGCAAAATTTCATTTTCTTTGCAGCCTCTACTTTCCTCTTAAGTCCAGAGGCTGAACAGGTTTTTGCTGCTTCCCATTTGGTGGGGTGGGAGTACAAGACAACTAAGCAAAACTTCTCAGTCTACTGCTATGAACAGCACTTCAGAATGAGCACTGTGTTCTTTGATGCTTCATAAACAATACATACTTTATTGTCCCTATGTAAGAGGGAGGATGAGAGCAAAGCATAAGAAGGATCCTGCCTTTTAGAGTCTCTAGGTGTAGTTCATGCACATATGCTCCTTATTTTTCCTTAACTTGTATCAACTGGAGGAGGCAAATAATCTGTATGCCACCTTCCCATTCCACGTATTTAAATATTCCTACA
The DNA here is from genome assembly GCA_013398295.1 of Chionis minor. Taxonomy (NCBI): domain Eukaryota; kingdom Metazoa; phylum Chordata; class Aves; order Charadriiformes; family Chionidae; genus Chionis; species Chionis minor. The sequence continues at coordinate 1,547,755 of VZSF01000873.1, forward strand.
ATTCCTCTGTCCTTGCTCATGTATGTAGGATTGTTTCATGCAAGGAGCTTTGTCTTTATCACTTTAGGCACTCAGAATATACTCCTTGATGGCTGGTTTATTTTAAACCCCTTTGATTCCTGCTGTGAGGTCCAACACTGATCAGTAGAACTGTCAAAGACAGTGGTGGTTTCTCTAAATTAACTCATACCAGTTTCAATTACTTTGTAAGAGAAGAATTGGACTTAAAACAGGGGCAAGTACATACACTAGGCAAAGACCTGTCCAGCTTCTCAAATTAGATCACCTTAATACAGTTACAAGCAACTAACATCAACTAGTTGCTTTTCTAACCACTGCAGCTAATCAGCAGCTAACCACTGCTTATTTTGTGAGCCTGATGTTAAGCATGTCTTGTTCTGCTCTGTCATTATACGCCCTTGTACTGCTGTTTTGCATTCTTCGTAATTTTCTTCCAGGCAATTAAAGCATTATATCACCTCTTAGGCTTAATTTTTTGATCTTTGTCTCTGCTTCTAACTTCTGCTGTCCTTCAAAGTTTCTGATTGTAATTTAAGCAGAATTTTAGTTAGGCAATAGCATTGGGTCATAAGCTTAGATCTTGGACCTTGGGCCCAGTGAGGCTGGTGATAAGTGTGCTTAGGGTAGCTGTAATAGTAGCAAATACAAATTTTCTGCACTGCATTCACACCGGTTCCCTTCAGATGACATATTTCCACTCAGTACTTTCAATACTAGTATTTTGGTTAAAGACATTACTTGACTCTCTGCTAAAAATTTTTCAGAGCCTGTCTAAAGAAAGAGGTGTTATGCCATTGGAATTCTTTAGTGCAGTGTCTGGAAATGACCATGTAGAGAGGTGTTGACAAGCTGAACTGTGGAGTAAGCAAGAATTGGCTGTTTATATCAGCATAATGCCTTAAGTCCCTTCCATAGGCTGACTGCATTTTACCAGACACTTCAGGTTTTCGAAGATGTAAAATAACTGTCACTTTGCATTTTGCACTTCTCAAAGTAGAGTAGTCATGCAGACAACATTCAGGTGCTTAAATATTAGACTGTTCTTTTTGCTTTGGTTTCAGTGCAGTTACTTCAGCTTTGGCAACAAATTATTGTAGGGGTAGGTTTATTGGTATTGACTAACCAAATCTGCATTTTATTGTTTTATAGGTGTGACACTGTCACCAGTGCTGTCATGATGCAGTATAGTCGAGACTTAAAGGGCCACCTAGCATCTCTATTCCTGAATGAAAACATTAATCTTGGTAAAAAATACGTCTTTGACATCAAAAGAACATCAAAAGAGGTTTATGATCATGCAAGGCGAGCTCTTTATAATGCTGGCATTGTGGATCTTGTTTCTAGAAGTGACCAAACCCCACCAAGTTCCCCCCTTAAGTCTTCAGAAAGTAGCATGAACTGTGACAATTGTGAGGGTCTCAGCTGCCAACAAACAAAAGCTCTGCAAGAGAAGCTGCGGAAGCTAAAGGAATCCATGCTTTGTATGGTGTGTTGTGGAGAAGAAATAAATTCAACCTTTTGTCCCTGTGGCCACACAGTGTGCTGCAAGACCTGTGCTGCCCAATTACAGGTAATTGCAATGCCATTAAGATGAGACTTAACAAATGTATGTAAGTTTTGGGTTTCTGTATACTTAATAGTTGTGGGTTAATATGTTTGTGTTGATATTCTAGTAAAGCTTCTGAAATTTTGCTTGTGGTAAACTAATTCCAAAGAACATTACGTTTAGATGATGTGTTTGATAGATAAGTTTTATCTGGGCTAATGTAACTTGTGGTGAGGGGTAAGAATTAGCTGCATGTTTCTCATGATACCTTGTTTTAAATATGGAGATTATGGGAAAGTGTTTTGTTATGGTGTACATGGAGGGAAGTCTTCAATAAGTGTAGAGACTCTTAAAATACAAAGTAAACTAATTTCCTAATGTTTTTTCTTTCCAGTCGTGTCCTGTTTGCAGATCTCGTGTAGAGCATGTCCAGCATGTGTACTTGCCAACCCACACCAGTCTTCTCAATCTGACTGTGATATGAGCTACGTGTACACTTTAAACCATCATGTACTTTTTAAACTGCACTAATATGAAATGCAACCATTGATTGTGAAGAAGGCAATCACTCTGGCACCTATCCATGATCAGAAGCAAAAATACTGCATTTTTGAACATAAATATTTTTGTTCACCTTGTCCAGAACGGTTTGGGACATCTTTTGAGAGCAGAAGTGTAATCAATTCATGTTACTTAAAAGGAGAATGATGCATAAGTTTGTAGCATGGTGGTGTTGCCAAAAAGCTAGGTAACCCTGGAGAAACGTGGTGTACGCATATTGCTAGACCCAGTTGAGAGCATTGCAGCCTTTTGTTTTATACTCTAAATCCTTTTTAGTACAGTCACTCCATTTATTTTAATAGTAAGACTAGCTTTTAAATATCAGTTTAGTATGGCTCATAGTTTCTGCTTTTAGTAAACTGCGTTAAAGGGGAGGGAACTTTTTTAAAAAAAAATTGGTTCTTAAAGTTACAAGGCTTCATCAAGCAGCTGTGTTGAATTCAGAAGTCTGTTAAATAGGCAATTCTGAGAGAATGGCTTTGGGAGGATAGGACAAGTCTGTTGGTCTCGAAGTGCTGAGGGTGGGTCAGGGAGGTCACCTGGATGGCGATGTCCTGTGGAAGCGCTGTTACAGGGCTTGATTCGCAGCTCTCAGCGGGCAAGGTACTCCCAGGTTTCCCACATCCGGCTTAGCTGGTGGTCTTGGGAGCTGCAGTCGGCTGCCCTTAGAGTTGGCTTTATTTTTGGAGACCGCTTTTAAACTACTAAACATGTACCATTAATTTCTAAAATAAGGGTTATGTATAATTTTAAATGCTTTCGTCATTTAACATCTTTATTGGGTAGGCCATTTCCTGCTAAAATGTTTTTAATCTCCACCCCCCTACTTGGGCATTTTGGGCTCTGGTTTCCTAGTGTATTCTCCAGGGTACAGAGGGAACTAGAGGCCATGTTTGGGTGCAATACTGGCTTAATCAAAGCTAGAAAAGTACACTGTCACTTTACTGAAATTTTCTGACTATACTTTTCATATTGCCTTAATGTAGCAGTAATGTGTGTTTATGCATCTGTTTCTTTGCACAGACATTTTGTCAAAATATTAAAACTCTACTTTTTTATGACACATTAGCATATAAACCTTATTCTAAGAGGGTATTTATTTTTTCACTTTGTAAAGAAAATTTTGTTTCCTCATGAAGGCAAGAGCTTTGTCCTATATCGTAGGCAACTTCTGTCTTTTTATATTCAGATTAATAAAGGACTTTAAAAACCTACTTCGTGTTATTGCTAAGACTTGAATTTTGTTCCAAAATTCATCTGAGCCATTACTGAACTGAAAATATGGTGTGAAGAATTTTTGTGTTTAGTCTTGAATGTTGTCATGTTTTAAGAGGGAATGAAGTTTCCTCAGGTGCATGTGAATGTCAAGGGAGGGGAGAAAACTGATGTGGTATAGCCACCTGTATTTAGGCAGTGTACTTTGAAATGGCTGATGTATTTTGACTGTAAAAACAGCCTTTAGAATTAAATTTGTGAAGAACTTTCCTACAGTAAAGTGCCCCAAATAGATGGGGTATATTCCAGTGAGATGAGGAAAATGAAAAAATGTGGCTTTGAGAGGAGAGAGTTGGGAGCTTCAGCAGTCCTGACTAGGAAAGCTCTTAATTAGAGAGGTGTTGGTTACTTTTTTGATTGAAGCTGTTCATATTTACTAACTCACAACTCTTTCACATTCTGGAAGAGCTGGTGCTTGAGCGTTTGCAGCATGGGCTTACCCCCACCAGCAAACTGAGGGATGCAAGACACCGCTGGGATCACATCAAAGCTCTCTGGAATCCATGGAGCTCTATTCTGGAGGGTGTGAACAGAAGTCACTTCACTATGACATTTTAGATAGAATTTATTGGCATTTTAAACAGACTGTTGCGGAGTCACATGTCCTATTGTCAAGACAGTTCATCAGGGATTGGAGTTTGAGGCCCCAGGTGTAAAATTATTTTAGGCTAGCTCTCGCACTGCTGATTGGGGATGGAGGCTGACAACTAGGCATGGAATTCTGAATACAAGAGCTGTCTATCTCAGTGTCAAATGCATTGGGCACAGGGTAACTTACCCTTTTAAAACTGAAACTTGGCAAAGTGGGTGTTACTGAATTCACTTTCAAAGACGAAAGTTCTGAAGAGGAGTGTTTTGTCCGTGTTTTGTCCCTATGTGCCATTTACAGGAAGGAATAGGTACACGAGTGTTCCAGTGCACGCTAGTGCTAAAGCAAATGCTCCTCGCGTCCCAAGATTGCTTTGTTCCATGTTAACAGAATTATGTTGGTAACATCTAATCCATTATCCAATGGCAGCTGCCTGAAATGGATTGTAAACTAATATAAATAGATGTTAATACAGGCATCTGATTTAAAGCATTCAACGCAATCAAGCTGTTAAAACAGGCAAGGATTAACTCCAGGTCCTTGTAATTAAATTGGGTGTGTAATTAGACATTGCTAATAAAAATAATTCCAGTAGTTACAACTCTAATCAAGGTGGGGTTTGACAGGTTATGTGGCATAGGTGGAATTCAGGCAAAGCCTGTGAATTTTGTGAATGTCTTCTGCCCGATCTTGAAAAGCTCAGCAGAGGATCGGGCGGAAGTGCTGGGTGCGGGTTCAGACAAGTCTGGCAGGGCCCGGCTGTAGCCGAGGCTGTCGGGAGTTGAGTTCTGTGTTGGTGAAGGAGGGCCTGGAGCGAGAGCTTTTTCTGCTTGGGAGGGGTGAGGTCAGTACACTCCTCAGCCACTGTGGTTTCAATGGAATGCCATTACCCGTTCTGAGCGCGGAGCACCGGGCATCTCCCGAACACTGCAAATCGCTATGAGCCTCGCTTGGTTTAGATGCCAGATCTAATGGGGCACAAAGCAGCGTAAGAATAGCTTTGCTTTGCTCGCAGACAGCGTTCTTCGGAAGCGTTCTTTGAAAGGGAGTTGATGGTGCTATGCTGGAGAGGTTTGGCTTAACCACCCAAAAGCGCTGTGGGTGCGCATTGCTCAATGTTTGCGGTTCCAGTGCGCTGTGTGTTAGAAGTGCTGCGTCCGACCCACCTGAGCTGCCAAGGGCTGCGAAGAGCGTAAAAGAAACAACGGGAGGCTTTGAACCCCACGTGCCACAGAGCCGTGCTGCAGAGACTCGGGTCTCCTTCGCCTTGCTCTTTCTCCCAAGACTCTTGGAATGTTGTAATGGATGGCAGCAGGGAAAAACAAAACCCCAAAACAATGACAACAAAAAAAAACCCCAAACCCAACAGCATGGTTTGTGAGAACAACTGGAGTTTGTGTCCTTTACGCTTCTTCCTCAGGAGCGGGAGGTTTGGTCACAAAGATTCATCTGGTGCCTCTCACACCTTACATTAGTGTATCTGCGTGTACCAGGCACTCGTAATTAAGCCCGCTCCTGTACTGGTATTTGCCACCCACCCAAAGCTAGTACAACTTGGCAAGAAAACTCATGGAAAATTCAGTTCTCATTGATCTTCAAAATTGCAATGCAGCTGCTGTAATCCCAGCGGGTGTGCGCAATGTCCTTTTAAAAGGCAGGAGTCTGGAATTTCTGCAAGTACCTGAATGGGAAAAAATCACCTTCAGAGACGCATGACTTGCTGGGTAAATTTGAGAGCAGGGACCCTGTTAGTTCCTTGGATCTCCTGAGGGTACAACAGCACTTGGAAGCGGCCGTGTGGAGAAAGGGTTGCGAGTAGGAGAGACGTCCTTACTAAAACACTGTTACACTTCAATGTTATTAATAATCAAGGGATTGAGCAATAACCACACCTGCGCTACTAAGGCTGGGAACTCCCAGCCCTCTGCTGGTGTCTGCCTGGCTTTCATTCTCCCTGCGCCGCTGCAACAAGGTCTCTTAGGGAGAGCTCAATCCGTGAAGGACTACAAAGGCGGGATGCTGAGATGTGCCAAATTACAGCTATCCTCCAACAGGTCTATCCTCCAGCACGTAGTCGCTCTTTTCAACGTACATACAAACGTTAAAATGCTAAAGAACTGTAGAGTGAAGGCTTCTGTATTTTTAAATTATTTTGATTTCTTCCCCAAGTGCCATAAAAGCATGTACACAGCAGCATTCATGTATTCCAAGATTTGTTTCCTTGCTAAATCAGCACTGTTGCATTCCTAACGGAATGCCCTTGGGGGAAAATTCTCATCTGCCAGCCTACACTATTTCACTTCACAGCAGCACGCTGGCATGTTGATCAAAGACGGGGGGGGGAAATCACAGCTCAGCTTTCCTGTGTGTGGTTCTAAACAACAAATTTTCCGTGGAGTGTTAAAATTATGAATTGACAAATCTCAGCTTCAGTAATGCCTGGTCAGATATCCTTAAATTCCTGCCCTCCTCCCCCTGTTTTCACTGCGATCATGCTGCAGTGCCAGGTAAGTGCTTTGGTCGCCTTTAAGCCCCTGGATTCCGCCAGCAGGAGCCTGTTAAAACAGAAAATAGCAACTGACAAGTGGGTTTAAAAGTAGGAAATCTCAGTAAAATTGTAGTGGGGGGGAAAAAAACCCCTTGAACCCGGGGCAGACTGCCAGAAGAGAATTCCCGGAGGACTCCTAGTGTGGGGTGCAGGGTTCAGGGCTGCGGCCGAGACAGGGAGCGCTGCTGGCCCCCAGCAAGAGGGGCTGGGGGGAAAGTGGTCCGGGAGAGGCAGGAGATGAGGCATGCCAGGGCAGGCAAGCTGCTGCCAGGCCAGTAATTCCCTGGGGAAACTCCCACTGGAGCACACTCCCAGCAGGCCACAGGCAAACCTCCTGGTCTGCAAGGAGCTCGTAACATCACACAACTTCAAGTTAAACCACCAGCTGGAACCCCTTGGTTCAACGTTACCTTCAGTAGTTGTGGGTGGCAACAGCTACGTTTCTGGGTCTTCTAGTTTCCTGCCAAGGGTGGTGTGAGGTAGGAAGGGGAACCAGGAGTAACGCTGAGGAAGGGCTCTCGGAGCCACAGCTAAAGGAATCACTGGTTGGTGCAGCAGTGGGAAAACACAAACTGTGACAACTCTGAAAACTCAGTGGGAATCGTGATTCCTCTCCGTGTGAGAGTGGGATGTGAGGGATCCAGAAGACTGAATGGGGCTGGTGCTCCCCTGTGCCCAGAGACGGTGAGCAGGCTTCAGCATGACCTCCTGTCCCTTCCTGCCGGGAAGGGGGACTTGTGGGAGCTGGCCTGCGGCTGGCTTTCACAGCACTCATGCGTGCACCAAGTTCCTTGAAGAAAAAGGCCAAGCAAACAAACCATACCAGCTTTCCCAGAGCTTAACAACAGGCCACTTGCTGATGTCTTGCCAACTGAAATGCAGAATCCTTTCCAGTTGCTTGGCGGGTGGGGTTGGGGAGGGCAAGACACGAGTGGGAGGGGAATCAATCTGCCACTGAAAGCTGGTGCTTTTCTCTGCCTTCGCTTTGACCCTCTCTTGAGTAGCCCAGTTTAGCCTGTCCACTATTTGCTGACCCTTCCTTATTCCTGAAGACTATTCTGTTCTCTCACCAGTGATTTCTGGGATCCGGGTTCTGAAGCCAACCTTTCTTCTTCTAGCATCTGTCCACATAAACTCTGCTCCGGGAAAGAATCTGACTTTCTTTGGCCCACACCATCACACACATCCTCTCTCCTCTTTCTGTGCCTTGTCAGGAGCACAAAGGGCACCATCTCCATGTACAACAGCAAGAAAAAAATCAGTATAAATTAATCTTTTCTCTTACCATTGAGGTATCTAAACAAAAATGTTTGTCTATAGCTACCCTTTCAGGGTCACTTAGTGGTTATGATGGGATTAACGAGGTGTGCATATGTGTGAAGATGTTTGCCATCCCTATTTTTATCCAGTAGTTGGTGTCTAGCTTCTCTGCTTCTTCAAATTTGCAGGTAACGATAGACAGTAACATGGCAACTTTTTACATAAACAGGCTTGCCAGAGCCAGCTCTGCCTCTCCTCTGCCAGAAAGCTGTTTGTCTGAGGGATCCATGCATCTGGCACAAAATTCCAATCATAGCACTACAACTGCGGGAATTACAGAGACATTGGCAGCTCATCTGAAGAGACAGTATTTGTTTTCCTTGTTTAGAACTATAAATAGTCAACAGAGGACTCTCATTCAAACAGTATTGATGATTGAAGTAATCCAGGCGCACAGACATAGCCAAAAATTGGACTTCTGCTTCAAAGCTGACCCAACTCTTGCTTCAGAAACTGAAGTTCCAAAAGGGCAACGCAGAAAACAAGTGCTCAGCAGCAAACTAGCCCTGAAGATAACACTGACACACCACGTGCCCGTGCTTGACCTTAAAACTGTTTGCCTATGTCGTTGCCTGAACTGGAATTTTTTAAAAGCCCTGCAGCTCTGCTGCAGTTTGAGCAGCCGACTTCCTCCTCTGCCTCTCCGAGATCCGCAAAGTGAAGCAAGACCGAAGTGTCCTGAGAGCACCCCTGGCTGGGCAACGCGCTTACCGCACACGTGTTACTCTTGAAGAGCAGCTGCAGGGTCTTTATATTTAGTGCACTGAAAGTGGTGCTTTGCCACCTTGTCGCTAGGGCTCTCCTGCCCTGGAGAAGACACGCATGTGAACCTCCTCTGGGGCGGAAGAAGTAAATGAGCACACTTCTAGTCCCTGGGTGAATGACCCCTGTGCTACAACAGGAGGACGACGAGGACCGTGACTTTCTTCCCTGAACTTTTCAAATGGAAAAGAGAGAGAGAGAGAAGATCGCTCAGTTTCTGTTTTTAAGGATAATTCGTAGCCCCTTCTTAGAGGAGACATTTGAGACTGGTAGGAATAACAAGTGTGGAAAAACTCCTGGAAGAAAAAGAGAGACGCAAATGCATTGCCACAACGGACACAGTTGCCCAAAAGACCATGGTCTTGTGTGGGTTCCCAAGTGCCTGAGTGGTGACATTTTCCCCTCAAATCCTGTTCCTACCAGAAAGATTTCCCTCAAAATCAACTGCCATGTCCTGCAAGCTAAGGTCATTACTGCGAACAATAGTTTCTCTATGTGGCAGGGAGCTCTGTAGCGATGGAGAGAGGCAGAATACCACCAGAAACAGAGCACAGTCTAATGAATGTAAAATAAGCAGCGTAGCTGTAACTCGTCCTGAAAATCATGTCCTTGAGCTAGAGGGGAACATGTGACTGTGGAAAGAGGAAGCAACAAGGGTAAGGAACAAGTGACAGGAAGATAAACTCCTCAAAATTCATATGCATTGCTGTGTTTTTTAATAATAAATGGCACCATGTTGTATGTTTCTTTTCCCACTCTTGGCTATACAAATGTTAAATTGACAACTCCAGGCTGCCAAAACCTTCTTTGCCTAATACCAGACACAGACACAGAGAAACAACATTGCTTTGGTGGTGCGGATACAGCCCTCACAGCTAATCCTCAGCCAAGTGTTGTCTCCCTGGATTTCTTCTAAAGACTCCAGTCCTTTATGACTCGAGTCACTGGGGCACATTTTTCCTGGAGCCTGTTCTTGCCCGGCCTGTTTGTGAAAGGGCTACAGCACTGTTGTGTGAAAAACCCTGCAGCTTCACCATCACTTCAGCACTTCATCACCACTTACCGGGTACCTACCAAGAAGTATTATCCATGCACAAGGTGGTATTTCAGTCTCTGAAGACTTTTTTCCCATTTCCCCACACGTCTGCAAACTCCCTTTTCTACCTCCAATGCAGCCGTATCAAAATACATTTCTCTTAAATAAGGTTAATTTGCATGTGAAAATTTACATTGGTAGGGTGTTTTATTCTAGTAAAATGCATGCATTCAAAGGGCAAAAAGCTTGGTATCTTAGTGAAAGGATATTTTTCTTTGCAGCTCTGGCCAGCTTACGAAAATTGTCATAAGAATGATGTCTTCAAGTTTTACATACCCGCAAAACAGACTCAGATATTCACACATGCACACATAGTTTTAGCTTCAGTGCAAACATGAGAAGTTTCAGTTTAGGAAAAGACATTTTTGGAAAGTTTTGCAGCTCATTGAGGTGTGTAGTCCAAAAATGGTGATGCTGCTATATCTTTTTGAGAAAAAAAGCCAAATAGGGACCTAAACTACTGTCAGTGATTCTGGAATTTTGCTAGTGATGTTCTTGAACTGACAAAGGCTTTAAGACAAAGGCTGTTAAGCTACAATGTCTGTAGCTAACTCATCCCAGACAAGAAAGAATTTACAGCAACGTTTCCTGCACAGTCTCCAATAAACGGGAGTTGCTAATTGCTTAATCCCCTAAACTTTTGTTTCTCTATGTTCTAAGTGACTTAGCCTGCAGCAGACTCCAGTCTAGACTGGAATTCTTGGTCCTTAGCCATTTGCCTGACAGTTTTTTTGTGATACATGTACTTCCTCTTAGTGATCTTCTTATTAGGTATCACACTTTGCCACTAAAACAGGCCTGAGTCTGAGGCCACCATTTGAGCTCTCTATACTTTGGTCCTGGCTTTTATCTGTAAGGGGCACTGAAGTGAAACCAGATAAACCTCCAGTTTTGGCGTTCAAAGCTGAGACTGCCATGCGGATCAGGATCTCAGCTGCACAGTTTGGGCATGTCTCTTGGTTTTGTTAAATACCGAAACATGTTCTTTCCCCCTGACGCTCATTCTTTCCCTCCGGCTTGTAGGTTGAGGAATCAAGTAATTGTTGCCCTGGGGTTTCCATCCTCTGGACAATGCTGTGCCCTCCTACAAAAGACAGGTCTCTCTGTTCAAACAGAAGTGCTCATAGTGGGCGGGTTAGCTTTGCTTCTTGCTTTGTGTTTGTTTCTCTATAAAACAAACATTTCCTCCAGAGCTGCTTAAGGCTAAGGTGAGTCATAAGTCTCATTTTACTGCACAAGTCTTTACATGGACGTTAATTAGGATGAGGTATCAGTTATTCTCTGAGCTTCATTTCCCTTACCCCACCAAACCATACATTGCTATTGATGCTGCTATAGCCAACTGGATTCCCGGTTTCTCCAAACTGCTGTTAAACCAGCTGGACCACGTCAAAGGGCCATATCTGAGGCCCTATTTCCTGGGGACAGCAGCATAACAGGACCTTCATCTCAAACATAAGGAATGGTCCAGTCATGTCTTTGTCTGGACACGGCCCCTGCTGGCATTTTCCTTGGCACAAATGCAGTGTAGCGCCAAGCTGCCACAGAGAGTAGCTGGCAGAGCCGGAGTGCGGCAGCCTCTGCCGTTCCTCCCGGACAAGTCAGGCTTCTTTAGCTGTGCAATGGGATTAGAGAAATAAACGGCTCAGTTTTACAAAAATTAAGCCTCAGGTTGCTCACGGGCTCCTTGCTGGTTGCTAATGTAGCTGTTGGTTGGGTGAAGCTTGAGTGAGGATCATCATCTGCTAGAGCAGAACGTCCTGCTTTTCCTCCTGGCGGGTTTGCAGTGGGAAAGGAGCACTGAGAAGCTGCAGGAGAAGGACCGGGAGCCTTTTTGCTGGGGGAGGCGAAAGCAAAACGGGGCATTTGGAAAAGGCCCACAAGAGATGGGTGCACCAGCTCAGTGTGGGGCGTGTGCTGTGGGAGATCTACCATGGCGTGGTCCCAAAGCTCAGAAAAAAGGGTTCAGATGAAGAAGGATACAGGGGGACCAGTATCACCTCCCTTGGTAGTTTTAGTGACAGATTGGTGAAAGTCGGAGTGAGGTGACTACAGAGGGTGTGTGTGCACAGGTGCATGTATATACGACTGCCGTTGCTGGTACTACACCGCTCCTTTCGAAACACTGTACAGCTGCTCTGACAATAATACTTGAGTGACTTCCTCAGATCTCTTTCCTCTTAAAAGCAAATTATTTAACAATCATAAAATGTATTTGTCATCCTTGATTGCATCTCAAATCACCAGTCTCCATGAGTTAAGAGTCTGAACAAAAGCTCAAGGAAACCAAAGGAAATGTAGTATTACTTGCAGATGACAACTGCCCAGAAAATGGAACGGGCACTAACGAATAAGTGAGATGGAAAAAATCTGATCCTCCTCGTTAAACTGCTCACTCTTCAACAACAGATGGTGTGTTTGTGAGTGTTTGCCGTTAAGAAAGTCAGGGCCCTGGACCAAAGGGAAAATATAAGCCACATTTAACTACTTGCATATGTTGACTTTTGGAATCATTTCCAGTCAGATATAATGTCAGACATCTATGTGCTGACCCCTTGGTTTTGTTTGCCTGTGCTCTTTCATTTGTTTGTCATTATGTTTGTCCTGTGACCCAACATGACAGCAAAATGTTCAGCATTGTTTTGCCATAAATAGTAAACAAGCTCAGACAGCTACTTAAAAGAAAGGAGAGCTGCAGCTCATGGAAGATTTTGTATAGCAGGGACACTTTAATACAAGCAGGCGGGAACAATTATTATGTCTGCCTCTAACTCTATTCAAATAACTATGCCAATTTGCATCACTCAAAATTTATTTTACTGCGTTGCCTGTCTGTTTCAGACTGATGGAGGTTTTTTTTAAACCTCGACTAAAATCTTCTAAGAATGACGCTAAGGAAAAATATGTTGTTTTGCCATCTTGAAAACAATTGCCTATGCAAACCCCTTGTGCGTGTGCCATCCAGATCCTATAGGCACATGTATTCACAGATAACTATGTATCTGTGCATATAGATATATTTTTTATTCAGTTGTGGTTATTTTTCTTCCTACCCTGCCTCATTCAAATGGCTCTGACTTGGAGAACGTTAGTGTTGGGGAGAGAGGAGGAATAGAGCTTTATGCTGCTTAAAGCAGCAATTCTCAGCATTGGAGAGCTGAATTTGAATCTGCTTTTACACGGAGTTCCCACACGATGCCAGCCATGTGATGTAGGATGCTTTTCCCAGCTGGTTGTTAAAACACATTTAAGCTGCGGATTCCTGTCATGAACCTGCAGGGCAGCTTCTATACTCTCCCGTGAGCGGCTGCAGCAGGCCAGCACTGAGCTGCCCGGCACTTACATCTAGCAGCACCCCTAGGTCTTCTTCTGCCCCCAGGTCCTACTCTGGAGACATGCAGTGCCAAGGGGAGAGAGGAATTGTCTTTTGTAACTGGATTTTCAGCCAGATCTGACCAAAGTCAGGCTACATCTGAACAAGTGCTCTAATCACTGGCCTGTTTGATTCAAGGATCCCACCCCCCACCCCTCACCCCCCCAGTACATTTTGTCTTATCTTTGCATTTGGAATTGCTTTTGTATGTTTTTCTGCTGAGCTCTCTTGATTCTTCTGTCTGTGCTACAATAGACTGAAATTGATCTCAGATGCAGGGGGACAGATTCCCCCTTCCACTCCATGCCCACCTTGTTCACATGCCCTCCCAAGAAATGGAGACAACGACAATGTGCAAAATGGTTGCTCCTTTGATTCCCTCAGGTCCCGCTATGAGCACGCCAGCAGCACCTGTAGCCCCTCTTCCAAGGTAAGCGGCACAGCAGGTCAAGGAGCGTTCCCTTCCCAGAAGAGAGCTGGGGCTTTGATTTTCAGAGCTGAGCCCCCTCTGCCACACATCACAGCCTGGAACCCACCACCGATGCTAGAGATGCTAACGGGCAAAACTGACGTCCCCAGATGCTTTGGCGAGGCTGTGCTAGTACAATTTCCTTTGAGTTTGGCTCCTGTACCACCTGCTGTCACCATCAAAACACATTCTTTAATATTAGATGAATCCCAAAGGTGTTCCTGAAAGAATAATAAAAATAAAAGATTAAAAAAAAAATCAGCCATGTACTATCTTTACTGGAAGCAGCAAAATTATTTCCATTAAAATATAGTATGAAATCTCACTCTTCTATTCCACTGGGAAGCAATGGGAAAATTATCCCGTAAGCAGGATTTTTCTAAGATTTTTTTGAAACAGCTTCACAGCCTTACCCCTGTCACTGATACTGTCAAATTGGCACACGGCATACCTTGAAACGCTGTGCACTGCACAGCTATAAATCCCACATGGATTTATCCAGCAGGCTTAGTGTCATTAGCCCCTGTTACAGACAGGCTGCAGTGCTGAATGAGCGCATAACTTGGCAGAGGTCACACAAGGTAGCAAAGACCTCGCAAGAGAGCACAGGTTTCATAACAGCCCCTCATTTTCTGAGCATTGCTGGGTAAGCAGCCTGGATGCAACACTCTCTCACTATCATTTCCATTTGCCTTCAACCATTTCTGTTAGGAATGCATCTGTGCAGCGTTCTGGGAAGCAAAAACATTTATCAGGCATTTTGTTGTCTGTTTTCTGACCCCAAAAAAGCTACCTGTCATTTTCCAGAGGCGTTGCCAAATCTCAGCGTGACTGTTTTTAATATTCGTCGTAACTGTGTTAATGTGTTTGCTGAGCGAGCACTCCTAGGCTGTGCTGACCGCTTGGAATTCAAAATTAGCAGGGTAATTATATTTCACAGGCTACTGGTCGATGGGAAATTTCACCTCGCTTGTGAATTTGCATGTTCTGAAATAGGTTGGAGAAGCAGATGGCTTTGGAAGAACAACAACAAAAAAATAATAAAAAGGGCTGGGAGTCAATCTCCTGTTTTGCTTATTAGATTAAGCCCTTGCCGACAGGGTAAGTGCTCACATCCAGCTAGGTGGTGCACTAGCGCTGAGTGAATCATCAAGAGTGTCTCTGGAATTTTCCTGGAGGGTATTTTCTGGGTAGCTTCCAGGAGTATTTATGCGCAGCGCATCCGGAAGCACCGGCTTGTTATTCACCGTGGCTCCATCAGGGAGTTGGAAAAGAGCAGCAGATGAGCCTGACATCTAAGAGGCTGAGGGCAGAGGAAAAACAGTTTTCCATTACCAGGATGCTGAAGTGGTAATTAAATATAGGTGTTGCCAACTGCAAGACCTGTTAGATAACAGAGCAAACATATCTCTGGGGAAGCAGCCTTGGCCTGAGGTATTTTTCTCACTTCCATGGACACAACGGAAAGTACCAACATCCCTATTCAAGTCCTTTATCATTTCAATCCCACCAATTAAGGGCATTCTCAGCAAGTTAAAGTCCCTCAAGGAACATGAACAGAAGCCTGCCTGTTCCTCCAGTGTTTCAGGATGTTAAAAGGCCTATTTTCCCACATACTATGGTGGACTGAAAGACAAATAAAAACATTGCAGGGACACACAATCTACTTCTGCAAACTGCTTTCATGCTGTGTGCTGTATGCATTTGCTGCTTTCTGTTTTCTCATTTACTTGCCTTTCTTCCTACGTACCCACAAGCACTTGATTTATCTCTCAGTTTAATAACATCAACAAAAAAGAACAGAGTTGCTTTAATGACCAGCTGTATTTTTGGAAGGAGCCAACAGTCATGCATAGCCAACTTGCATGCGGAGTCTCTTGCTGGGGAAAAGGCAGTAGTACCATATGGAAACTTGTCATGGTGCCTCTTTATGTTACCTCTCCACTATGAAGTGTACTCAGAAATATCACATGGGCACAATATCTCTGCAGATACAACTGCACTGACAGTTGTGGATATCTGGAGACAACCTGTGGGCTCCTGATAGGAAGATCTAAGTCCTTTCCACATAAGCTGAAGGAGAATCTCTGTTGGCCTTATACTGAACATAGCCCTTACTTTTTATGTGGCTGACCATGGAGTTCAGAGGTACTTCAGGATCAAAATTAAGGCATTGAGTTTCCTATGTGATAAATTTGCCTGTATATGCCAATGGTGTAATACTCTCTTTTTCTTTCCTTAAAGTCTGCGGGAGAAAAACACTACATGATGTTTTCCTCATTGTTTGTTGTGCTCCTGCCTGTATGCAACAGACAGAGCTTACATGAAAAACCATGCGTAGGTAAAGAAGTTCTTGGGAAAAGCCTAACCCAAGAACTGAATTTTGGTTTTCAGTCAGAAAGCAATTAGTAATAACACAATGTTCTCTTAGGAAATCAGCTCCACCATCTAAGCTGGCTACCTGAAACAGGTGCAAATGCAATGCTTACAGATCTCTGCCCACCAACAGCACCTTGGTCTCACCCAAGCTCAGCCAAAAGCTGGAGGCTTTCGTGTGTGCTAGTTTATCTGTGCTCTAATTTTATGCTAAACATCGCAAAAATCAAGAACTGATTGTTTATTTATAATTAATGGGGGTTTTTTTCCCAACACTAAGCAATGAATTTCTAATGACATTCAAATCAAGTGTACATTGAGATGGAAATGGAGGATTCTTTTCATAAATATATGAATAATGCTTGTTAGTGGCAGCCTGGTGGCTTGCCTTGTCTGACAATCTGCTCACAGTGTATGATTTCTTGGTTTGTTATTTTGATTCCCATTTGATTCATATATCGGAAAAATAGTGTAATATTGTACAAAGAATGTATCCATGTCAAATGATTAAATCATGAGGTCGATATGAACTGCAGAACAATAGGATGCCTTGAGTAATTCATCTTATCATAAGCCTTGAAGAATGGATAAAAACATGTTACAAAATTCACAACAAAAGTTATCGGGGAAAAATGTGACATAATGCTGTCAGCAAAGCCATGTAAAGAAAAACTAAAAGGAGAGGGAAAAAAAGGAAGAAAAAAATCAAAGGTACTTGATGCTGCATTTCAGGTTCTTCTGCCCTCGTAATTGTTTCCGATGGACTGTGACTACATTGTTCTTAAATTTTTCAAGGAGCTTAATTTTTCCATACAGCAGAAAGGCAAATAAGCCTATAATAATTATGCATGCTATTTCACTATGTTTAACATTGTTGCTAGAGCAGCTAAAATAAAAAAAATACATATAGCTATGTTTTTGCCCTTTTCTTGGAGTCTTTTTCTTAATGGCTAGGATTCCACCTCAGTGATTTTTGACAGAAGCCAGCAAGGTTTTGATCTGCCCTCTTACCTACAGAACTAGCCTGCAGCAGATAACCCATTGCAACCCCAGCATCCCAACCCCTTATGGGTGGTTGTGATCCCATGAGAATGGAACATGACTTGAAGGTCGGAAGTTGTATTTACATTCTTGTGAGAACAAACAGAAGAGGTTGAAAGTGAGATTACCCTGAAAGATACCTGGATGTTTTGACTATTAAAAAGTGATGAGTATCACTGGCAGCCCTCATAAGACATTTCCTTGAGAAACGAACAAGAACTGGAAGAAGAAAGATAATACTAATTTGCAGACATTTGGTATTTTAAGGGTTTGTGCACTCTGGAATGACTCTGCACCCACAGCAGGGCCTGACGGTGCAGAGTCACCCGGACTTTTGCTACAGGTCCCCAGGTCTGGATCGAAACTCATGCTTGTCCCCTATGGACTAGCTATAATCGCTTTCTTTAGGTGGTGAATCAAAAAGCAGGTCAATGTGGTGCTATCATACCTCTAGCTGTCAGCTGCAGAAACTAACTCGACTGGACCACTTGGCCTGATGTGTCACCAGTGCGCAGGATGTGTCTTCTCAGTGTCGTCTATGTTCAGAATAATGACAAGATAGAGTATGGAGAAGCTCTGATGCGTGAAGCGCAGAGCAATCATGAGGCACACAAACACTTTTCACATAGCAAATAGATCCCCCAGTCTCCTACTGCGGAGTTACGGAAACCCTGAAGCACACCCAGCACGCTGCTCAGCTCACGAGGAGTCTGCTGGCCTCATAAAATATTTGAGGAATGGAGCACGTGCAAGAGGCAGGACAATAAATATCACTGCTTTTCCAAGAGAAATCCAATGTTTAATCCAAGACAAAGTAACAGCAGATAGGAGCTGCTTTCACTCATCCTGCTCCCCAAAACTGGAGCTATCCCTACCAAATAGTTTAGACAGCAAAATATTCAGGTGAAGAAATGGCAATGTTAGGATTTATTGAGGGATATGAGAAGGCAGGGCCACAGTTGCACACCATTGCTTCTGCCAGGTGTCAGAGTTCAAGCCACACCAAACTCTTCATCACCCGCAGTTCAGCCCGAGCAAGGTTGGCATCCGTGGTTGTGAAGGCAAAGGGCATGGATCACCAGGCCTCCCTCTTCAATTTCTAGGGCTCCTAGCCCAAATTTTACAGGCCTCCCTGCATAGCAGTAATAGTGATAACTGCCAATTTATTTATATCAAATTCTTAATTTATTTTTTGATTTTCAAATGTCACCGAGAAAGAGGGAATCAGTCAGTCAGCAAGACTGACACAGAGCAAGTATCTCCAGGGAAGACAGTGATCTGTACCATTGCTATTGACTTCATTTGTCTGACTTGATTTGACAGTGTAGGCTGCATTTTTCCCTTCTGCCTTTTGCACAAGGAGCACCTAGAGCTTGAATTCATCTGGTTTCATGCAGGCTGCGATCTGATCATCCCCAGGCACGTGTTTTGAAGTTCTCTGATGGATGGGTCATAGGTCCAGAGCCTTATATGCTCACTGGGAGCTGGGGCACGTTTGATGTGTATTTGGAGTAGAGCTTTTGGTGCAGCTTCTTTCAAAGGAAGCCTAGTTCCCATGTGCCAAGCAATTCCGTGTACCAGAAATGGGAATGACCAGGGGGTTCATTTCAACACTACACTACCATGCCACATTGAAATGCAACTGTGGACGCAGCCACAGATAAGGCATTTCATGTTACTAACCATGCATACTAACCACGTATGAGATCACATTGTTCAACCTTATCTATTTGAAACAAGAGCAAATAACAAAAAAGGACTTGGATTAAGGACTGTGTTTTTCGGAGATGTCTTTATTTCCCCAAGATGGCACGGGTGATTTGGAAACATCATGGAGAAGCCTGAAGGAATAAAATCTAGAAAAAGCATGGAAATTACCTTCGTAATAAAGCATTCAAGAATCTCTCCACAGCCTCTTGTAGTTTATTAATATTAAGGGACTTTCTGTATTTTATTGTGTTTTACAGGCTGCAGCCTGTTTGTGAGAAGTCCTTGCTCTAGACAGAGTTAGGGTTAGAGTTAGAAAGAAGCAAGTGAACGGGATACTGCCTTCCTTTGCAAAACCCTTCTCAAGGCACGTCACAGCTGCCTGTTCCCAAACAGCACAGGGACTTTCTTAGATAAGAATGCAGACCAAAGAGGCACATCCACCCCCACTTTCTTACAAAAAAGATACAGCCTGCTTCTCACGTTAGTCTAGAAGAACAAGCAAATCACCTGCTTTATTCTGTTTGGGAGTTTCCAGAACCTGTAGGAGTTGTCCCACTGAGGAAATGAAAAAGCGTTTAAGGTATTTTTGTGATCATAGAAGCTGTACACCGAGGCTCTAAACTGGTTCAAGAAATGCTGTACTCTTCAGTGGGTTGTCATTTCAAACAGGTTTTATTCAGCAGATCTAGGATCCCATGATTCATTTCTTTAGCTCTCTGAGGTTTGCAAATAAATATTTCTTCAGCTTGCCACTCCAAGAAAAAACCCAGGAGTGCCCCAGAACCCTCCAGCTACTTCCATCCATATTTCTGAGAAGTGCTTTTTGCGGGGAGGAACAGTTCTAGTGTCCTCCGGTGTTTACTTTTTTTCTGCATTCCCACTACAGCTGGCCATACTCTGAAATGGGCTGGGTTCAGCAGAAATATTACAAAATAATTCCAGCCCTAATTCCTAAAAATTTCCATTCAGTTTTTTCCCCAGAATTTCTCAAATCTTTGTTGAAAAGCTGGATAAGACAGAAAAAAAAAAAGGTACAAAATAATTTTATGTTTAGTAGATGAACTTCCCCTTGAGAAATAATTTGGCTTTCAGAGTTTTTACAACCTCTGTACAAAATCTGTCGATATCAGATGCTTCCTTCTTAAACGATGTTCATCACATTTTTATTTGTATCCCATCCCAAAATAGCAGTCATGTGTTGCAGGATATTTCGATTCTATTTCTGAGTTGGGATCTTACTCCCCACAGGAATTCAGAAATTCTTGAACATAACAGGGTTGGGTTTTTTGAGACATCAATTAGGAAAATCAAAGTGTTTTCTCACCCTGCTCCTTATTCAGGTAATCAAGCAGCTGGTTCATCACTGGGCTGTCTCCCCATGCAGCCCACATGGAAAGAGGGGAAAGTGCCTGGCTGGGAAACATAGGAAGAGAGCAGGTGTTGTGCAAAAAAAATCTTGAGATTTTACTCCAGAATAAGAGGAAGCAAATGAGTTTTCAAAGTCTCCATCTTTCTAATCACAGGGAAAATCCTGTTCCCTTCTGAATTATTTATTAGAGATTGTCTGTGAAAATGCCCTCTAATGGCTAACTGACCTCTGAAAAAAAAAAAGGAATTGATTTTACAGAGGGATTTTGTCTATGCTGTTGTGTCAGCTTGGGGTCTCAGTCCTGCTAAGCCCAAACTCCCCGCTGGCCATGCTGCCTACCTGCCGGCTTATCGCCCGCATCTAGATTTGAGCGAGCCAGCTGGCTTTCCAGGCGGGAACACAGATATAAAAGACTCTTGCTCATATATTACTGCAGGACACCATTACCTCCTTATAATTCAAATGTTTCCTCTGGATCTAAAAGAAGCCAGCAATAGAGCCGAACAGGCACTATTTGGGGTGAGAGGTCTGAAGCAAATAGGGCAGGCTACCCTGGCACTCAGCAGGAGCTCTGCCGCACTATGGCTCCTTACTAAACCGAATGAGAACAGTCAACACTACTAGCTCATTGCCTCTCATCTTTCTTTGCAGGTAATTTATAAGAGTGTTTCTGGCTTTTGTGTGCTCTTGAGCATGACACTGGCGGGCAAAGGAGCTCAGGCTGCAGGCTGACTTTTTATGCCACAGAAGAGAAAGAAAGCTCCAAGAAAAGCTCCAGGTAAAACCACATAATCCAGCGTGTGTAAAGCGGGGAAGGATAAATGGCTGAAATCAATGACCTTTAAAGCTTATTTCCAATGCTCAGCAGTTCCTGCTGTGTTTTGTTAAGAATAGACGGTGGCAGGCAGGAGTTTGGGCAGGAGTGAGCCATGATTCAAGTCTGTAGTGAATGCCATGTAAATCCTGTATCCCTATGCCTCCTCAAGCAGGATGATCATAGCTTGCTTCTGAATCTGTAGACAGGCTGAATTTGATCTTCATTCTTCCACATCAAATGAATATACTTTTGTAACATTCCAGAGCCCCAAATACCCATTCTAGAGCTGAATTCCTGAGTGTTTCTCTCCTCTTTCTTCAGAGGCACTGACACGTCATACTGCGTTCCCTTACAAAGGCAATTTTGCTCTGCAAAATGAGTATAAAATGCTGGTCCTGATACAGTTGTGGTTTATCTCCACTGAGCAACTCTGCTGGTTGTTATGGGCATGATGCTGAACTTGTAAGTTCTGGCTTTGCCTTAATTTGTCTTTTTACTTCAGGGCAATTCCTGCCCTCATCTTGCTTTATTTATTTTTTTTCTTCAATTCTCTATTTGTTTCACCCCATTTGGACTAAAAAGCTTTCAGGCAAATGCTGTCTCTTATTATGTGTTTGTAAAATCAGGTTCTCCGCTGAACTGCTGCTCGTACAAGCTATTACAATAGCAATAAGAGTAAAAATTAGAATATTTGCACATTATGGAAACACCAGTGGTAAATCAAATTCATGAACATTAATGCTCCTGATACCTACGATTCTGTGTTGCTTCGGTTTCATGGAGCTACCTGTGCCTAGACAGGTATACTGTACCCATCCTGGCATAAGCAGTTTTCTTCCAAACTCATCAGCCACCTCTCTTTTCCTGTCAGGATACACCCTACTGGTACTGAACAACATCTCCAGAGTTGCACACGACATCAACTGCCTGGGAACTCGCAAAATTGCATCTCCCTAGTCCTCAAAGCTTGCTTGAACAGATTTGCTGGCACCATGCCTGTGCTAGAGGACAGGAACATTTAAAATCACATAATTCTGTTGGCTCATTGAAACCATTCTGTTGCCCTGTTTTTCCATTGCCATTCAGCCTGATTTGCAAGCAATTTTCTCAATGGAGCACTTCACAGAGGCTGGGAGTACGCTGTGCTCAATACTGCATTCTAGCCATAAGCCTCATTGGTGTTGGTTTATTTTCTGGCACTGTCATCTTGCGAGTAACGCTTACCTTCCCAGGTTTTGGCACAAAACATTTCCTACTTAGTCATCAGATGCCCGCTGAAGCTTACTTCATTCAGACAGATTCCCTACTTCTTTTTTTATAGCTCACTTTCGGGATTCGTTTCTGCTTGTTAATGCAAGCCTCCGAGCATGCTGCTGCTGTGCGTTTTTTAAACACTTACCCAAATGTCATCTCTATTATTTCCAAACTCTCAGACTCTTTGGGGATAGCTTAGATGCAAATGAGCTGTCAAAGAAAGATTACTTGAACCAACATTCAGAGTGACAAAAGGCTTACAGACTGCATGCACAGCACATGGCTTCCAGCTTCCCAGTCAGCCGTTATTTGCCAAAATCAAGGGTTTATACACAGTCCAAAAGACCGTTCAGCTTTGTTACAACAGAGCACAGTTATTCTCCATCGAAAGATTTAAACCCCCCAGATCTAAGAAAATTCTGATTCCCATAGCTTCTCAGCTGTTCCTCAGCTACTCGTTCAACCCACGCGTTCTTTGTACCGAAAAAAATCACCTTGGAGCCTGCTGTCCTCTGCACGTTGGGGTTGTTTCTCCCTGTCACACACTTTTTGGGCACAGGCAGATTAAAAGACAAACTGCACTCACCTTACCCTGTGCAGCAGCCTGAAAAACAGTGAGCATTGCTCTGACAGAACAGAGCGGGACCTCTTTTTCAACATGAAGGGCCAAGTTCAAGAGGCTCCGCGAGGAGGTGCGATGCAGGCATTGAAAGCAACGGCATCATCTTGTGGAGTCCAGCTTTCTAACTGCAGATGGCACCCCTGATTCTGCTACGGTGACATACATTTTGCTGGAGAGCTGAGTTCTTCAGCAGGAAATAAGAAAGCCCCAGAGGCTGAGGAATTTAAACCAAATCCTGACCTGCTTTAACACTGTCTCAGTGTTACACACAGGAGATACATACACTCATGCACTCATTAAAATGGGATAGCAAGCCAAATTTGTCTCTCATACAACTACTGACGTCAACAGAAGGCCCACTGTATTAGAACAGCAGCTGTCACAATTTGTTCCTTGAATAATATTTATCCAAAACTAAACCTAGATAGAGACAGCAGGTATTTTGCAGATATTCTGGTCTTGCAATGAGCGTTGAGCAAGTTCGGGAAGAGCGGGGTTTGGGGGCTGCACAAGATAATACTTAGCTCTGGTTTCCTGTGTCCACTGAGAACTCTTCCCTCCCCACGCTGGCAGTGGTCCAAATGATGTCTTTTTCAGCAAAACAGTCAAATACAGTTTTAAAAGTAAATACATACATTGCACTTTTCCTCTCAAGGGCCTGAAATGTGCAGCTGGGCATTAATTAATCTGCATGGCATCTCAGCAAGGTAAAGGAATATTTTTATCTCCTGTGTGGAAACTGAGGCGCGAGGAAGTGGAGTATCGTACAAAAGGTCAAAAAAGAAGTTCATCACAAGAGAAAAGAGTTTGCCTAATTAGTGATAACTGTGAGCTAAGGAATACTCCACGTAATTGATGAAGATGTGTTCTGTGCTTTTCATGGTTTATTCCTGCTGAGAGATGCTCTTTGCCCAGAAACGGCTGCACCAAGACTGAATGTTAACCAGTATGTCATTCCCCGTTGGTCTACCCTCAGCCCAAATCACTGCAGTCTGTATCCCTGCCAGTACATTTTTTAGCTTTATGGCATAAGAGCTTCAGGTTTTAAAACAGCCAGGACCCTGGCCCACAGTATCTTCCGAGATAATACCAAAGAAATGTTGCAGCATGGTCAAATTTCCGTGCTATACGCTGTTGTCTTGCAGGAAAGTACTATTCAACTGGATAAAAGGGAGTCAGCTGCTGATGCAGTTGTTCACAGCACACAGAAAGGGAAGAGTACTGTTTTCGTACATATGTCACTATTCTTCAATTTGTGTAGCAGAGGAACCCTTAGTGTTTCCAAGCTCATGGATTCCTTCTCATGTCAGATATAGGGCTAGACCAAGGTGTATACCAGAACTGCCACTCTGCCCCTAGCACCTGGCTTTGGGATCATACTCTCATTTTGAGCCGTGTCCTCCCACTGGTCCCTTGTGCCCTTAGATGTACACCACCTGCCTCCTGACTCTGACTGAAATTGTTTTATTCTCTCACTTTATTCTTCATCTGTTCAGCGGGACCCCAGGGACAAGATCTTTGGAACCAGAACCATTGTTAGCCCCTCTGTCGGTAGCAAAGCAGGGGTGTGCAGCACCCCGAGAGGATGGGGAGGGGATGGGACCTGCATCGCCCTGATGACACCGTGTGCCATGAAAACACAAACCTCTCCTTGGGCAGTAGTAGTCAGGGAAGGAGGAACGCAGGGCAGTTACAGTCCTCTCAACTTGCCTCATTAAATTTGCTCCCTTAAGAATGATTCATACTGACCTAGAAAACGTAACAGGAATGGATATGTCGGTTACCAGGTTACTGCTGTGCCTTGCAAAAACATGGCAAGCTCTTTCCTAAGGGATGAACTTCCAGCTCCTGCCCCAAGTGATAACGCCCTCTGAAAGCACAGGGATAACGGTAGTTTAAGTGGACTTAGTCACAGCACAGTTGAGACTGCCTAGAGGGTGGAAAAGACAGTAACGTCTGTGTAAATAAAAAGACCCTTCTGCATAAAACTCAAAGAAAGATTTCTGCAGGAGCTCAGATGACTTCTCTCCAGCTGAGCGTTGGAGAGAAGTGGCAGTGGGCTCTCAACACCCGCAGAGACCTCTGCAGCCACATCACCAAATCTACAAAGAAGATTTTTATGTGTTGTGTTGAACAGAATAGTGTAATATTATCTTTAAAGACAGAGGAAATGTGTTGGGCCCCATGGCAGTTA
Source organism: Chionis minor (assembly GCA_013398295.1). Classification (NCBI taxonomy): domain Eukaryota; kingdom Metazoa; phylum Chordata; class Aves; order Charadriiformes; family Chionidae; genus Chionis; species Chionis minor. The sequence continues at coordinate 1,572,698 of VZSF01000873.1, forward strand.
TTATTACTGACTTTAGTATCAGATTGTCACCAGTGTAGGATGTGTTCCCACGCAACTTGAAACAATAGCTAGGAGGACTGTGAAGCTTGCCCATTTGTTTACAAAGTGGTGGTAACTCTGAGACTCAAAAGGGACATTACAAATCCATAATCTGCCACTTGGTCCACTGCCAGAACTTCTAACCTTTTGTCCTATATCCATCAGTTTCTAGGAGTTTGTGTTATTCTGGTTCAAAACTACTGCAGCATAGCAGAAATAGAAAATTTGAGAACTAGCAAAGAAAAAGAAGGAAGAATTTTTGATCTCAAATAAGTAGCACTGAAGCCGCAACACTGGATGTATTTTTTCCTTCCATACTTAAATCAATTCTAAAGAGGGATTTTCTAAGTAATCTGCATTTGTTACAGAACTTGGAGGATTTCTACCATTGTGACCTAGGAGATCACGTGGCAGAATTTAGGCTTCCCTCCCTACAGAGTATACCGGTTCTTTGTTACGATGGTGACAGAAAAAAAAAAAAGGACAAAAAAGGCTGAACACAGGCCAGGAAGGGCTATATATCCTGGGGCTGTGGAGAGTACTTTGAGGCACAGGTTTATTTGCCTTTATTCAGTTAACTTGTGTTAGCAAAAAAATTGCCAGATCTGCAGAAGGTGGAGCAGCATCCAATTAAGTGACTAATCATACTATTAGTTGGACAAAACAAACACTTTTCACCTGAAATGGCATGTATCTCACCAGTAAGCCTGGAGATGGGGGGCTGAGCTTTAAGGGTGTAACATTTCTGATTTCAGGGTTTCCAAGTACAAAAATGACAGAAATCATCTGTGTGTGGGAAATATGGCAGCAAGGCATTGTATATGTGAGCTCAAAATTTGGGTTTTTTTGTTTTTTGTTTTTTTCTGATGCTACTAAAAATAGCATTACACATCCTAGATCCTATCTGAGGGAAACACACTGATAAAAATGTGTAGATATAAACCAAAAGAAATCTCACAAAACTGCTTGAAGTTTTTCTCATTGCTGTTGTCCTGGTTATGACTCAGAAGCTTGGCTTGTAAGGCAACTTGGTATTTTGTTCACCACAACACTTTGGACAATGCCCGTACAGCTGATTGAGCAGGAGCGAGTACACCGAGTCCTGCGAGCAGCACATTTTCCATCATTGCTGGCAGTGTCCCAACTGTATACAAAGCATTCACACCACAGTTAAGAAGAGCCGGAACTGGGGTAATTGCAGGTGAACTGACCCGTGGCATGCTTGGTCTTGCACATCCCGGGCCTGTGCACAGCTCCCGCATAAGAACTTGGTCCCCCATGTGTGACCAGGCTCCTCCCTTGCAGAGTGCCTGCTTGCATGCAAATAGTACAGGTGACAGGTAAATCCAATCATGACCACAGGGTCAGGCTTGCATTTCCCAGCACAGCCTGCGTATCACTTGAAACATCGTTGTCCTTCACCAAGAAACGGGAGGTAGTCATCCTGCCTGTGCTAAAAGACATCTAAGTTAACACTAGCACACAAACTCCGGGGTTTGCAGATGCTCAGCACGTCTGGAAATCAGGCATTTTATTTTGGTGCTTGTATACAACTGCCTTAGGGGTCTCATTTCAGAAATGCCATTTGCAAATTTACTTCTAAATATTTTATCATGTCTATTCCCCACAGAAGGAGCTGTGCAGATTAAATACAAAATGCTTGTAGAGTCCTCACATAAGATGCACTACTGACACAGAACGTATTGTTAATTATGATTAATTATTATTATTCTGCTGGCTGACAGGCATCTGACTGACAGATACTTTCTAACCCCTATTCTCTCCCCAGATTTTCTTTGTAATTAGTGTCCTCTAGAACCTTGTAATCACATGCCATGCAAATGAACTGCATGTTATTTAGCCAAATAGATTATAGTAGATTGGGTGACTTCCTCTGTCACAAGCAGGCTACAGAAAAAGAAACGGAGAGAAATTACGTGATGTAAATTGTTATTTTCTCTTGCGGGAAAGGGAGTAAGCAGCAGTGCTGTGAGCAGCGCTGATGACACAAAGCAGGCAGCGGCGGCCTACGATGCAAGGGTAAAGCTGCCCTCTGCAGGTTACTCTGTCACACGCAATAAATCACGTCACGGCATCTACAGGGCGTAACGAAGTGGTTCAGAAAGATGGGGAATAAATCGCTTCCTACTATGTTGCTAACCGATTATCTCAACCGGGGGAGGAAAAAACCAAAAAAGGTTCAGAAAACACCAAAATACCAAAATAGAATGTGGAAGATGTGGCATCACTGTTTCCCAGTGGGAATGCCCCAATACATCCAAGCGCTGGCCCTGAGGTAAGGCACAACGCAGAGACCAGCTCTCATCCTGCCCAGCCGGTGGTGGGAGATGGGCGCCTGGCTGCGACCCCGCTGAGCCACACAAGCCCTGTGCCCATGAGCAGGGCCCTGGTGGCAGCAGACAGAGAGACAGAGCCGCAGGCAGCGTTTCCAGGTTTTGTGTGTCAAGGTATGCAGTCCATTTGCACGCTTACACCATGGAACAAGAGAACAGTTGAGGTTGAAGGGGTCTCTGGAGGTCATCTGGTCCGACCCTCCTACTCAGTGTCACCTAGAGCAGGTTGCCCAGGACCATGTTCTGATGGCTTTTGAATATCTAAGCCTTCCCTTTGATGGCCCCATCCAGCTGCTTAGGCACTATAAGGAGAAATCTCTCCCTCCAGTTTCCGCATACCCTGAAGGTCACCTCTTCGGGAACATGCACTAGTGTAGTGTGTCACAAATGTGGTGCATATTCCCTCAAGACTCCACCAGTCTTTCTGTCAAGAGTCAGTGGGGTCAGCTGTCATAGCCCTCTGCAGCCTGAGGCTGTAAAACTGGGTGAACAAAATAGAATAGAGCCTGCTCTATTGAGTACAAGTACTTCTACCAGATGATTTTCACGCTCAACAAGCACTCTCTGTTAAATCCGTTCTGGGGTAGGAACCAGCTTGTTGCCTGGAAAAAAAAGCACCTCAGCTAGTTTCCCTGTCAGGGCATCCTGGCTTCTCCAGCACCTGAGATTACAGTCCAACATGGGAGAAAAACAGCAGCAGACATCCATAATGGAGTCCAGTTCAAACAGTGGTTACGCATAAAGAGCCTCCAGTAAAAAAAAAAAAATAAAAAAATTATAAGCTATACATAAAACAGCTTCCCCAAATCATTCTGTGCACACAGATTTTGTAGGGGAGGTACATGGCTGGCACTCCTGGTAGTGGTGTGTTACCTGCAGCATGTAACCGAGTGCTGTGCAGCCGTGCACTCCTACCTCCCAAGTTCCCCCCACCCACGCTAAACAAAACACCAGACCCATATCCAGCCAGGCCGGAGGAGTGACGGTGCTTACCAGTGTGGCCAGCACGGTGCACAGGGAGAGGGGCACACATGCCTGCCAGAAACGCTGGTTCTGATCACGCAAGCCTAGCTGCAGAAATTAGCAAGAATTGAAGAGACGTTCGCAAGTAAGAGGAGACGAAATTCTAGACAAGCTATAATTGGCAAACCTGAATGAGAACAAGGAGTGAGCTAAGATCTCCTTCACCTGATTAAGTGATGCCTGGAAGCGTTTTAACGACGCAGTAGGAATTTTTAAGTAGCAGTCGTATATACTTGTCAAGATTGCTTCATGACAAAAAACAATGCCAAGACTTCTGATCTGCCTGCCACTGAAATAAAACTGCACTCGTTCAAAGGCACTTGAGTAGTTATAAATATCAGGTCTGCTTCAGAAGAGCTATACCAGCTGAGGTTTAGCCTGTATTTCACAGGAACTGGAGTGAAACTGTCACAAACTGTCCTTTGAATATCTACCAGAATTACTATCCTCATAATCTCCTCGGTCTGCACACTTGCTGCAGTAAGAGTGTTTGTGACGTACAGTTTTTGTATGTATGTACCCTGTGTATGCCTATGTCTCTACTGTTCTCTAAACCACAAATTTAAAGCCACATTATGCTCCAGCATCAGAGGCATAGAAGGAAGAAGGCTCCATTCATAGCATGGACAAGCTAGACTAAGCCTTGAATGTCTTCTCCCTCCAGCCAAGCTCACCACCACCTATCCCACCACATCCTGCAACGCTATCACGGGCCATCGCTGGGCAGAGAAGTCAGTGGGAAGCCCCTTCCTGGAAGGGTCTGTTGCATGAGATGGCTCACTGGGAGCCAGGAGCAGCTGAGCTCTGAGTGTGTCACGGCATTTTCCCTACTGTCTGGCTTGCACTCCTCATGGAGTAGCATGGTAGCAGGGGCACAGTGCTCCTCTCCAGCATGATAAAGTGGAATCTGCATCCTCCCTTCAAAATCCTTTGGTACACAACCCATCACCCCTTCATTACCTGTCTTCTCTGCCACCCAACTTAACTCCCATGTTCATCTGATCAATTGGTTTGATTTTCCTTTTTTTTGTAAAATCACACTGGAGCCAGCAAATTTAAACCTAGGGATTACTTTTTTTCTCATAGTCTAGATTAAGCAGGGGGACAAATAAGCTGTGGCCTCCGTATTCATAGAATCATGGAATGGTTTTGGTTGGAAGGTACCTTAAAGATCCATGTGCCTTAATATAGTTTCCAGGAGGATCTGCTCCATGACTTTGCTGGGCACAGACATGAGACTGACCAGCCTGTAGTTCCATGGGTCTTTCTTTATTCTCTTTTTGAAAATGGGGCGTATGTTTCCCCTTTTCCAGTCAGCGGGAACTTCACCAGATTGCCACGACTTCTCAGATATGATGGATAGTGGCTGAGCAACTTCATCCACCAGTTCCCTCAGGTCCCACGGATGAATCTCATCAGGTCCATGGATTTGTGCCCCTTCAGGTTCCTCAGATGGTCTTGAACCTGGTCTTCTCCTACAGTGGGCAGAATCTCATTCTCCCAGTCCCTGTCTTTGCCTTCTGCGACTTGGGTGGTGTGGCTAGAGCCCTCGCCGGTGAAGACAAGCAATAAAAGTCATTGAGTACCTCAGCCTTCTCCATGTCCTGGGTGACCAGGTCTCCTGTTTTCTTCCTGAGTGGGCCCACATTTTCCCTAGTCTTCCTTTTATCACCAGCGTACCTGTAGAAGCTTTTCTTGTTGCCCTCTACATCCCGGTCCAAGTTTAACTCTATCTGGGCTTTAGCTTTCCTAATCTGGTCCCTGGCTGCTCTGACAGTTTCTCTGTATTCCTCCCAGGCTACTTGTCCATGTTTCCACCCTTTGTAGGCCTCGTTTTTGCTTTTGAGTGTGTCCAGGCGCTCCTTGCTCATCCATGCAGGCCTTCTGGCATTTTTGCCTGACTTCCTGTGGTGGTTTAGGTTGGGCTGGCCACTAAATGAATGACGGGTGCTCTCTTTAACCTCTCTCTTTTCTCAGAAGAGAAGAGAGAGAACAAGGGAGAGAGACTTATGGGTTGAAAAGAAAACAAAAACTACTTTAATGAAATATTAATAATAAAGAGAAAGGATAATAATATCAATATGAAAATGATGACATATATACAATATATACAAAACCAATATCGAGTTCCCAGGATGGTCATTACGTCACCAGCAGGCTCTGGGATAGTCCCAGACTGGACTCAGTGACGGACAGGAACTGGATTCAGGAACTGCATTCAGGAACGCTATGGTGTTTGATGCAGATCTATACTGTGATAAGCTGGATAACGACTTTACCTGCACTGCTCTGGCATCACCTAATTGATTCTATTACTGATTACACTTTCAATTTTACCTTGGGAAAGTTTACTTTGCCCTTTTATACTTATGCCAAATAGACACCACCAGAGCTTAGGGATTTCAGAAATTATTGTTACTTTCCCAAAATCATGATTTTACTGGTTTTGTTCTACCTCAAACCAGGACACACTTTGCTGGGATGCATCATTCCTGAGCTTGGAGCCTGGAGCTCCTAAGCTTGGAGGAGGTGATCCTGTTGTTCAAGAGGGAATTAACATTGTACCCTGTTCCCCTCTTCCAATTCACAGCTGTGTGCAGCCCTGCTCAATGGGGTTCAGAAACAGACTCAGACTCCTCTCTATTAAATAAGAAACTTAAGGGAATGTAGTGATAAGACGAGGGGTAACAGTTTTGCACTGAAAGAGGGTAGATTTAGATTAGATATTAGGAAGAAATTCTTTACTGTGAGGGTGGTGAGGCACTGGAACAGGTTGCCCAGGGAAGCTGTGGATGTCCCGTCCCTGGAAGTGTTCAAGGCCAGACTGGATGGGGCTTTGAGCAACCTGCTCTAGTGGGAGGTGTCCCTGCCCATGGCAGGGGGGGCTGGAACTAGATGATCTTTAAGGCCCCTTCCAACCCAAACCATTCTACGATTCTATGAAAGTTATCATCAATATTTTATCACATTCTTTTCTCCAGACTTCCTGTCAGTAGCAACTAAAAAAAGTGACAGGGCCGGGGGAGGGAAGGGAGACCTTAACATTACAGAAGCAGAAATCAGCTTTCATAGTAAAGTCTGATGGCCCAATAACTGCTACAACCTCTTAATGCATACACTCTTGTCATGGCAATTAGATCTGCAGTCTAAGCATTTCTGGACTTTCTGCCAGGAAAGAATTGGGAAATTAATGAAGGCAAATTAATTATTTGTCCCCATGGTTTCTGATGTAAGAATACAGCTGTTCTTTATCAGCGTAATTCATTATTAATGTCTCCCAAAGCTCAGCTCAGCTATATGCTCATGTTCTTCACATGCCACATTTCTGTTCTGATTAAATATCAAATGGTTTTTAAATATCACAATGGTTCTGCATTTCTGAGCTCTGTTCTGAGCTGTGGGAAAAGGAAAACAAGGACTCCTTTTGATCATACGCACTTGAGTTTTACACAATGACACGATAGTATAGGAGACACGGGCTCCTATAGATGTAGTCCCAGTTTACACTTATGTAAGTGAGAGAAGCTCAATCTTATGCCACGGAATATACCAGTCTGCTACACTGCAGCCCAAATGCAGGCTTAGGAAAGTAATCAAGAGTAAAGAAAGATGTCTTTTTGCCAAACTGGGCGCAAGACACAGTGATTCAAGTGGATCGATTTCAAAGATCAGGAAATCAAATGTTTATAGCCATTTATTTATTCCTATCTTTTTCCCCACATGACGGCATAGCCCCACACACCTCATTTAACAAATTCCACAAGACTTGTTTGCCTGGCCCCAAAAGGACACTGTAGATCATTGATTTTCTTGACAAGCTCTTGTTTGGGTGAGCAATACATTACCACCTGACAGCAGTGTGTCAGGATGAAAAGAAGTAGCCTGGAGCAGAATGCAAGAGGGTCCAGCAACATGGGAGCAAAAGTAATTGAGCTAAAATACTGGGGAATGAAAAAGAGGGAGTACGAGGAAATGCCTCGCCACGTTCTGCATTTACCATGTGAGCTCTCTAAGGGCCAGTTGTGAGCCCTCGGGTGGGTGCCACGGCAGCAGGTGAGAAGGAGCAGGGAGCAGTGATGTGGCCACAGCTGGGAGCTGCTGGCCTGCTCAGCTGTATTCGGGGACCAGCTGCAGCTCTAACACAGCAGGGTCAAGTAAGGGAATTGCAGGGAAGGCAAGGTGCTGCTGGCCCCGTAGCTTAATGAGGCTAATTATTTCCTTTCCTACAGAGCTGGGCAGAAGGGCTCAGAAAAGCAATTGTGTTTTGCTTCTTTCTTTCTGAGAATGAGGTGCTGCTTAGGTAGCCTGGAGAGGCTGATTATTGCTTTCCTCACAGCACTGTGCCTGAAGAGGAAGAGCCTTTGCCATCTAAACAGTGGAAGGAAAAAAGACAGACGCAGGACTCAGAAGTCCAAAGAAATACCCTTATGCTGGTCCTTTTTGCTCAGGATACAGGATCAGCATAGACTTTGCAATGTACTGCAGGTGAACCGACATGGCAAATGGGAAATGGAACCTGAATGAGATCCAGAGGATTAGACTGAAGCAAGGAAACCCAAGGGAAATTGTAAGAGAAGCTATTGAGGACGATAAGAATAAAGAGGCATTTGGTAGTAGGAAAGTCAATTGTGTGCCTGGAAACTAGCCATCCGGAGCTAATAGAACAGTGATTATGACTGTGCCTGAAGCAAATGTTCATGGTATTACCGAGATGTTTGACAATTTAGTCAGGGGAGCTCAAGATGAAAGCAAAACCTATTAGCACTGTGTGTGCTGCGGAAAAAAGGGAAGGAATGGCATCTTATATTTATATCACACCTTTCATCCCGAAGGATCCCAAAGCACTCCGCAAACCACATATGGAAGTGACTTCTGCCTTTGCTGAAGTATGGACAGCAGGGGTGAAACGTGTCAACTTTTTTAACATCAGAAACCAGCACTGCTGTACAGCAGCTCAGGAGAACGGGAGAGGCAGGTAGGCACAAATCAAAATGCAAAATAATAATTTGCTAGTCAAGGATGTGGAATAACAGTCCAAAAATATGCTGTATTTTTAAAGTCTTCATTATATTAGTGCAAAAAGACTGTAATCAGGATCCATGCCATACTGTCTCTGGGTACTGCATACACACTGTGACAAATAATGTTCTTGCTCCACAGTTTCCCAGCAAAGGTGCTACATACAAGACTAAAATGCAAGTAAAGAAGTGATCTTGAATTTAGCGCCTTGTTCTCCTACCAGAACAAAATTACTTAAATTCTTTTGAATTTTCGTGACAGAATACATATATCTACCTACCACTTCTAAGGGCTGTATTTATTTTACTCCTGAATATGCTTTTTTAAAACACGTGTGTTCACAGGAAGGAGAAAACAGCTAAAGAGGATCTGCTTTCTTCCTAAAAAGGAGGAGGGCAATTAATGAGATCTGATACAACAGTTTCACGTTGTATTTGTCCTATTCGATTGCTGAAATGTCATGGACACCCAAACGGCATGTTAAATATAAACCAATAGCTATAGATGTGCAGCTACTGTGGCCTCACATACTAATAATCTTCACTTTATAAACAGCCCTGCAAAACTAGTGTGCGTTTTACAAGCTCAGGCATTGAATTTTCCCTTCCCATTTCATCATAATGTTATACGAGAATATTTAGCAAGGGTTTATTTGCTGTGGGAGAGAAGCAGCATTTTCTAGGTCATTTTAAGAATAACTTTAACTTTAGGCAGTGAGGAATTATGGGTAAAAAAAGGCATAGTGGTGACAACTGAGTTGATGTTAATCAGAATCCCTATGTAGGTATCTTTAAGAAAAAGTGTGACAGCTGATAAATGCAGCAGCTTTTATCTACATCCCATTAAACTGTTAAAATGCAAAAAAGGTCCAAGCCAATCTTGTTTTCTATTTCCCCATGATAAGATGCAAATTAACACAAGTGCTACAGAAGCAGAACTCCCTGGCCAGAGCGTACAGGTATTTAAGGTTGTGGAAAATGTAATTTTAAACACAAAAGGCATAAAAGCCTCATAGTTACTGAGATAAAAACAGGAAAATTCCACTTTTATTTATTAATTGCAATGATTAAAGAAAGTGCTTAATACAGCTCTAACATTTTGTAGTATCAGCAACATGGGGGTTTTTTGCCTGTAGATGGTGTAGTAGGGCAGCAAAGTTATTAAGTTTTCTTTATTTAAAGATTAAATTGAGTTTGAAAGCTAGTCATTACCAGATGTTCATAGTTTAGAAACATTTTTCCAGTTTAAAATTTGTACCAAGATTTCCACCCAACACAAAAATGTCAAGGAAAGCCCAGAAAATAAAGAAAATACCATTTGGTTATATAATGGGGTTTTTAAGTGAATAATGTGGTTTTCATTTCTTTCATATAGCAATGGCAGTATGTTTATTCACACAGGATTTGGGCACCAAATAAAAAACCCCTGAACTACAAGGGTTAGAAGGTGCAATGTTCTGACCCTTTTCCATAAGCAGGAAATGGACTTTCAGGACCATAGTCTGTCTTTTGCTGGAGGGACAGACCAAATCAATGGTGTTAAGTGCAAGAGAACTATTTTTTTTTTTTTCCTTTTCTGTGTTAACCATCTTGATCCTGAGTAACACAAACTCAGGGATAAACCTACAACTCACAAATTCCACAAGAAATAGGTTAACATGAAGGAACCAGCATGTTGATACAGGTACATTAAAAATAAAACCTAAAAAATTAAGATGCGATGCAAACAGCAGTAACAGTGTTCATGCCACCCCAGCAGTGCTGTGACTTCTCTATTGCATTGTGTAAAATCAACCGCTGGTGAGAAAACCACTTGTGCAAAATTGTTTTTTTAATCCTGTATTATCATCTCTTTACATGAGCAGGTTGACTTGTCAACAGATTCTTGGGAGTTTCTAGGCTAGAAATGATGCATGAAGTTCAGGTGCAAGCTTGCATCCAAGTTTGAATGCATGGGATATGGCCAAGCCCAGCGGAAACGTGATGAAATTCACATGCACTGTCATGACAGTAGGTAATTTGTTGACAAAAAAATCATCAGCTGTTATGCAGGCAACACCAGAAGTTCATTCTTGCTGAGCTCTTCTCAGTCCAAAGCCTTCTGCAATTGTGCACTATTGCTTTTATTTATTTGTTTGGAAATATAATACCCTATTTACTGAGGCAGTTTTGCTACTTTGCTTGCATTGCTGTTTGGTCCAGTGTCTTTTGGAAAATCCTGGTAAATCAGCTTATGTCCAGTCAAGACAAAAGACCTCCATCCCCTCAATCTGAGATGGAGAGGCCAAGTAGGCAGGCTGTCTAACGATGCAAAAACATGTGCATGCATGAGGCTTCAGAGCCAAATTAAGTTTTGGAAGGAGGCAAAGCAAAATGCAGGATAGGCCCTTTCTCTTACATAAATGACCTTTAACAATGCTTATAACCATCAAATAAGGTATTTAATTCCTGGAATTTTTAAAGTCCCTTGAGATCTTGCAAGGGAAGATACTCTGTAATGATGAAGTCATGTACAGAACCACTGAATCCCAGAGTGGCTGAGGTTGGAAGGGCCTCTCAAGACCATGTAGTCCAATGCCTGCTCACACAGGGTCAGCCAAGGCAGGTTGCCCAGGAGCGTGTCCAGTCGGGTTTTGAATGTCTCCAAGGACAGAGACTCCACACCCTCTCTGGGCAACCTATGCCAGTGTTCTACCACCCTCCCAGTGTGCTGGGTTTGGCTGGGGTAGTTAATTTTCTTCAGAGTAGCTAGTACATGGCTATGTTTTGGATTTGTGCTGGAAACAGCGTTGATAATACAGGGATGTTTTAGTTATTGCTGGGCAGTGCTTACACAGAGTCAAGGCCTTTTCTGTTTCTCACACTGCCCCACCAGTGAGTAGGCTGGGGACGCAAAAAAACTTGGGAGGGGACACAGCTGGGACACCTGACCCCAATGGACCAAAGGGATATTCCAGACCATATGGCATCATGCTCAGCATATAAACTAGGGGGAAGGTTGGTCGGGGGCCACTGCTCGAGGACTGGCTGAGCATCAGTTGGTCGGTGGTGAGCAGTTGTTTTGATTTGCATCACTTGTCTTTCTTGGCTTTCATTTCTCTCTCTTTGTTACTTTCCTTTTCATTACAAATTATTATTATTCTTTTCATTATTATTTTATTTCAATTATTAAACTGTTTTTATCTCAACCCATGAGTTTTTTCACTTTCAGCCTTTCGATTCTCTTTCCTTATCCTGCTGGGGAGAGAGTGGCTGTGTGGTGCTTCGTTGACAGTTGGGGTTAAACCATTACACACAGGAAAAAAAGTGTTTTCTTATGTTCAGATGGACTTTCATGTGTTTCAGTTTGTACCCATTGCCTCTCATACTGCCAGTGGGCACCACTGAGACTGGCTCCATATACAAGGTTCTGTAGCAGCAACAGAATCCCTGTTCCATACTGTGAGATGGCTTAAAATTTCCATGGAAAGAATCTCACTTTCTTTTACAGTATGTGTGACTTGGATGTAATTTACATAAGTATTAGTTCACAATGGATAGTCCGCAACAGGTTTTGTCCCATTTAAATAAAATCTACAGACCTTTTCCATAACAGTAAAGACCTATTGTAAACCACGCTGGACCAGTACATGGCCATAAGCTCTACCATGCAATGGTCCATACTCTTTAATTAGCATCACATTCCTTTGGACAACCCAGCCAGCTAGCACTCCACCGGGTAATCCGAGTACAGTTCAGGGAACAGCACGAGACCGTTTCCAATATGCAGGATGAGCAAAGCCCCTTGAAGCTCACATATGGCATCCAAATGGATGCGATGGGTGAGCTACACTCTGTCCCTTGCCTTGCAGGGACAGAGATTGGGCTTGGTCCATTTTATTTATCAGCACAGACAGACTCTAAACATGTTTCATAAGCCAAGGAAGGTCAGAGTCTCAGTAATTATTAATTGCTGTGATTACTTATATTTAGCATTTGAAACCTGCTGAAATCAAATGGGAATGGACGCTGTCGCTTACGCCAAAGTAAACAGTACCTTGAATGAGAGGTTGTCCTATTGAATTCAGTGTGGGTCTGGGACTCAACTTATGAGTTAGTGGTCTACCCTAAGACCTTTGAATTTAATGAAAATACTTTTGCATACAAGCCTCTCCATTTCATAACAAGTGATATTCATGCATGTAGCTGAAGACTGCCTGGCACAGCTGTGTAAGGCAGGAGTGTCAGCCCCACTCCTCCCATGTCTGGTGGCTATCAAGGCCAGCAAAAGCCCTAGTGTAAATGCTGCAACTCTAGTGATAGTTCAGAGAAACCCCCTTATCTCCACAACCAAAAGAAATCTTCTGCTTGCATTTGCCGGGTTTGCCGAGTTAGGTCTCTTGATCCATTCACTGGCAAATGCTATTCAGTGTAGACACGGCCCAAATTCAAACAGAATAATAAATGTGATTTACATTTCTCATAAGAAAAACAAGGCTCTTTCCTCAAACGTATTGCTTCTCCTTAACAGTAAAAGATCTTCATCACACATGTCCTGCAGCATGTTTTTCTTTCCAGATATGGGATTTTGCTGGGAAGTTGTGACACACAGTTTGCGGGAGCATTTGCCAGCTGAGCAATGCTTTCACTACTGCTCACCAAACTCCTTAAACATGCATGCTAATTATGTTACAGGCTGTCTGTATGGAGCTATATGAAGCTATAGCATTTTCCTAGGAGGCGCAGCAAAGAAGTCAGTGTGTGCCTTCAATTGTGTCAGCTGTGCATCTGCTGTAACCAGAGTTTCTGTTGACATTAAGCATTTACCCTGGAGGTGTTTCTGGTGCTCAGAAGTGTTCATCATACTTTAAGATTATCACTGAATGCCTTTTTCAGTACTAAGTTAGCAAGGAAAGTGTTATTTAAATTATAAGAAAACTGAGCATGGATAAAAAGGAATGTTTTTAATGCCATGGACAATTAAGCTGGTATACCGCAAATGGCTGACCTCCAGATGGACTTCATGTCGCTGATCACAGCCCTTTAAGGCCCAAAGTTCGGTCAGTTTTCAATCCACTTCATTGACCTTTTAGCTAGTCCGTACTTCAACAGTTTGTCTATGAAGAAGTTATGGAAATCTGTCAAAAGCCTTCCCAAAGTCAAAACAAATAATATCCATTGCCCTCCCCTCATCCACCAAACTTGTCATTTCATTGTAGAAGGTAATCAGGCTAGCTGAACATGATTTTGTCTTTGTAAATTCATGCCAACTACTTCAGGTCATGTTCTTGTCCTTCACACGTTTGGAAACGATTTCCAGGATTATTTGCTCCACTACCTTCCCAGGCATCAAAGTGAGGCTGACTGGCCTGTAGTTCCACAGATCCTCCCCTCCTGCTCTTGCTATTCTCAAAGACAGGACTGACATTTGCTTTTTCTAGTCCTCTGGAAGCCTTCCCCCTTCCCACCACCCCAATCTGATCCTGCTACTCTGAGGGTAAGTCTTCACTGAAGTGGGTAAGACTCACTTTCCCATGGGTTTCAGAGGCCTTGGGACTCCTGAGTCAAATTTTACCATGGAAGACTAAGGTAAAGACGCCAATGAGTACCTCTGCCTCTTCCATGTCCTTTGTCACCAGATCCTACTCATGAACTCATTTCTATTATGAAATACAACAGCATTTACCATTACATTAACAGGATGAAAATCACAAGGACAACAATAACTCTCAGATAACCATAGGCTGAAGTCAGATAGATAGTTCTTGAAACATGGAAACAACCATTTGCATTATTATGTCCACTTCTCCCTCCTCTCAAAAACACCAAGTTCAGGAAACTGTCAGAAGACCTACGAAGCTACCCTGGCATTGATCTTTTCAGATACAGTGGCTGAAAAATTCTCCTCTGAGTGCATTGTTTCATCTGCTTTTAGGTATAAATGTAAAACAATGAAGTAGAGAAAAGAACAGCTCTAAAGGAAAGTAGCTGTAATAATTTATATATGCTAATTTCTGAAATCAGTGATAGCTCATTTGTGCTTGCAGGATAAATACTAAAACTGCATACAGCCTGGTTGAACAGCTCTTTCTTCCATAGCACAAACAGGTAAAATGGGATCACTGCAGGTGTAAAGAGGAATAGCAAAGACTCGTAACTAGGTGATCTTCATTTCTGGCTATGATATTAATGTGGTTACTGATCACGTCCTTTCTGGTGTACATACTTCAGAAAGGACACTGAAAAAGACAGAGGAGGTTCAGCAAGAAACCTTAATTTTAATTACAGAAAATGTATCTTGAAGCAAGAAACCGGGGTTTTCGTACATTTTCAAGATGATCAGAGCTGATCTGAGACCTGACTAGTCTGTTGGTATGTGTACATGGGATGTAAATGTTGGATATTAGCAGATACTGCAATCTACAGAAAAATAGAACAGCGAGTTCTGTGAGTGAAAACTAAAATTAAAATACTGGAACTAAGATACAGCATCAGGCATGGATTTTCTGGGCCTTACAAGTATCACTGCTAGCCTCCATCTCCTACTCCCCATGACAGTGCTGACCTTTTGCATTCACAGTGCAGCGCAGTGGCTTATTTCTTTCTTCTCAGCATCACATGCCTGCCATGAGGGCAAAGAGAAGACACGGTGCCAGGCACAGACAGAAGGCATTTGTTTTTTCTCCATTCTCAATCCTCTGCTACAGGCATGCCACTTTCACAGGACCCATTCTCATCAGTACTCTCTGCTCCTGAACAAAATGTTAATTTATTACTGAACAGTAAACGATGGGAGATTTGGCTATCTGTCAGAAGGATAAATTTTAGTAGTTCTGTTATATTGTTGAATCCAGTGGAGCAACCACCAAGTGAATGGCCTTTGTCATGCAGATGAGATTAATTACAAAGGGTCCTGTTTCACCTGAATATTTCTGCAGGGAAATAACGCACAGTGGCAAGACTCTCCTGGGACATCACCTGGAGTTCTGAAGCCTCGAGGCTTCCTGAAAAATGGATTCAAGGCCTTTAAACCCAGACATTCAAAACTGCAAGAACTCAAATGCCCTGCCTGCTGTGTAAAGCCCAGGCCTCGCGCTTGGGCATATTGAATTATCTGGGAAACTCGGGCAAAGATGTGTAAAAGAGCTCTGCTGGCAGCAGGGTGTTCACCGGACGCGTGTGACTTTCAGATAAAGAAGAAAGCACTACCTCATCCTGCAGTGTGTGTGAGGAAGGCAGGCCAGCCATGGTCCCCCCTGTGCTGCAGTTTCCAGTCACTGACAAGGCTTCGCTCATGCATCTTCCAAAGAAGTCCAAATCTTACAACCTACTGACCTCATAATTAAAGACTTTAAGGCTCAAAGCTCCTGCGAAAGTCATCTCACATGACGTCTCATAACCCTGTATCAATCCCATTCCAACAGATGTAGATGGACCCAGCGTGGGTAATTCTGTTTCTATGGGGGTTTTGCGACTGCGTGTTAAGCAGTGGCTAGCCATTGAAAATGCATCATATGAAGTCACAAATCAGGCTCCTCTACGCTATGGAGAGCAAAAAAAAAGCAAGCTCCCTGTTGCTCCTCTACATGTATTAAAATAGGAAGTTACTGTGCAGAGGCAGCTCCAGGTGGCTGGTGCTGTGACTGCTCTATGACCAACCAGCCGCGCAGTTCTCAACGTTTCGAACACCGAAAACACGCGCCAGCCCTTTTGCTCTGCAGTCAGATGGGGAACCAGCTCGGAGGGGCCCAGGAGCCGGGCAATGCTTGGTTCTACCAGAGGATGACAGGCAGGGCCGGGGGGCCAGGTTTGGCGTCAGGAGCAGAGTGCCCCCCAAAGCCGGGCTTCCACCGGCGCCCAGGGATACCAAAGGCTGGCCCTTTCTAAAGGCAGAAGCACAACCTTCCGGGCCCGGTCGCAGCCGCCCTAAAATCGCTGGGCAGGCCCGCCAGCCCCCCTCGCTCTGGCCGCCTCAGCGCCGCCGCGCCGGGCAGCCGTTGGTCCGCAGCCGTTGGTCCGCAACGGCCGCGCGGGGCGGGGCGGGAGGGGGTAGTAGGGAGGGAGGGCGTCAGCTCAGCCCCTCGGCGGCCGCCCGGTAGCGCCCCGCTGCGCGACGAGCTCCCGCACCCGGCGGCGGACAACCCGGCGACCGCCCGCTCGGTCACATGGAGGCGCCATTTCCTCTGCCCTTGCTTTGCCCTTAAGGCGGCTATGCCGCCGGCGGCGTCCGCGCCGCGCCTCGCCTCGCCCCGCACAGGCGGCTGCGGGCGGGCGCCGCGTCCCCGTCTACCTCCTCACCCCTCCGCCACGCAGAGAGCGCCCAGCCCGGTGGCGAAGCAGGGAGGAAGGGGCAGAGGGCGGCCGGCGGCGGCTGCTCGGCTAAAAACAACCCTCTCCTAATAAAGCGATGGGGCTGCGGCCGCGGCGCCGCGCTCCCCGCGCCCTATAAATACGCTCGGTGCGCGGCCGGCGGGCTTTGG